>FXXK01001588.1:17963-78635 GCA_900184695.1 Betula pendula | reverse complement strand
TCAGACTTATTTCTTCCTCATTTCATAAACTTAAAGAAAAATAAAATTGAGATCAAACAAATTTAAACCTGTTTTTTGATATATATATTTTAATTTTTAATGAAAAAAAACTCTTGTCCACTTGCTACAGCTGTTGACAAAAAGCAAGGCTGCAAGCGGTGAGATTCACGCTTTTTTAAAAAAAAAAGAAAAAAAAAATTTATTTATAAGAATCAATTAAAGAAAAATAAATAATAAAATGGCAGGATTGCTCAAAACAACTCGAAACACAGTCAAGAAAACTGAAACAGCTGATCAGTATGTGCAGGCGATAAGATTTTTGGGAAAACAAAATGTGCAGGCGATAAGATTCGGGTGTTGTCGTTTTTGTTATTAGCTATTATAATAATATATTATTTTCGAGAATCGAGATCTAAAAAAATATATTACACCAATCGGTTGAAACGGCACTAATTCGGATCTTCTCTTAAGGGCAATTACTTATAAAAATAAATTATATTAAATGACATAAATTTCTTCCTGGGGCCGGAAGAAATTAGCTTTCTTGGAAGAGCAAAATTCTGAATTTTTCTTCAAATCAATTAAAATTGCACCCAATTAAGGAGATCTTTTTCTCCATCAAGGATAACAAAGCGTACTGACCTAATTAACGGTTTCAACAAGTTATATCTTTTTCTTAATATTTGTTTTCTCAAATAAAAAATAAAAAGTTGAATTTCATAACAGGAATTATAAATCTTTTTTGGGGTCTTAACAGAAATGATTATCTGAAGTTAAAACTCAAGAAAATTGTCGCTTCAATTCACGCCGCCCATCGCATTCTGATTTCAGTGAGTAAAGCATCATTCTCGCTGTAAGAAGCTCCAAGCCCAACGTCTTTCTAGGTCTAAACATTTGCCTTTTTTTTTTTTTTAGGTCTGATCTCAGCTAGGAACTCCTTAAAACCAAACACATTACAAAGTCTACGTACCAATCATCGTCACTATAACCAAAGAAGCAATTATATACTCGCAAGTTCAATCAGCTTGCGTGGAATTTGTATAAACTATTCCGGTAATCAAGCTTTCAAAAATTAAAAGAAAAAAAAATACGGGAGGGAGAAGAAGTATGATTAATTTAACCATTTTCCTTTTCTCTATACATATAGGTCATGTGGAGTACTGATTCTCATGCTTTCTGAACTACCTTTCCGTCTAATAAGTTCAAACAATGGACTCCAAACCAATGATATTGCCCGTCGTGTCCATGGCCAACGATGAGAAAAAGCTTCACATAGCCATGTTCCCATGGCTGGCCTTTGGTCACATGATTCCATACCTAGAGCTCGCCAAACTCATTGCTTCAAAGGGTCATCGCATCTCATTCATATCCACCCCTCGGAACATCGATCGCCTCCCGAAAATCCCCCCAAATTTAGCTCCCTTCATAAACTTCGTCAAGCTTCCACTGCCCTACATCGACAACCTCCCAGAAAATGCCGAGGCCACCATAGATATCCCGTTGAATGTGGTTCCGTTCCTCAAGAAGGCTTACGATGCTCTCCAAGAGTCCATGACTCACTTCCTTGAAGATTCATGTCCAGATTGGCTTCTCTACGACTTTGCTCCTTACTGGCTACCGGCTATAGCCCGTAACCTCGGCATCCCGAGTGCCTTCTTCAGTATATTCACTGCAGCTTGTTTGGGCTTCTTAGGGACGAAAGCACAAATGAGTGAGCGCAACAGCCCCGAAGAATTTACACTCCCACCCCGATGGGCTCCATTCCCTACAACGGTTGCGTTTCGGCTCTTTGAGGCTTTGAAACTCTTTGACAACGGCGTAAGCAGCGTCAAGGAAGACGTTTCTGATTTTTATCGTTTCGGAGAAGTGATTGAAGGCTGCGACGTACTGGCTGTGAGAAGCTGTGAGGAGTTTGAGCCAGAGTGGCTGCGCTTTTGGAGGATGTCAATCGGAAAACCGTTCTCCCAGTGGATCAACTTCCCACCACAGCATACGATAGCAAAAACGACGACACTGACACGTGGCTATGGATGAAAGCTTGGTTGGACATGCAATCCAAGGGGTCCGTAGTGTACGTAAGCATTTGGGAGCGAGGCGAAACCTAGTCAAACCGAACTCACTGAGATAGCTTTCGGTTGGAACAATCCGATTTCGTTCTCTGGGTGCTAAGGACTCGAAAGGGGTCATTTGATACAGAGGTGATTGAGTTACCGGAGGGGTTCGAAGAACGAACCAAAGAACGAGGGGTTGTGTGCACGAGTTGGGCACCGCAGCTCAAGATTTTGGCTCACGACTCGGTTGGTGGGTTCTTGACTCACTCCGGGTGGAGCTCAGTGGTGGAGGCTCTTCAGTTTGAGAGGCCTCTCATACTGTTGACCTTCTTTGCAGACCAAGGGCTTAATGCCAAGGTTTTGGATGAGAAAAAGATTGGGTATTTGATACCGAGAAATGAGCAGGACGGGTCATTTACGAGGGACTCGGTGGCTGAGTCGCTAAGGTTGGTAATAGTAGAGGAAGAAGGCAAGGCGTACAGAGACAAGGCCAAGCAGATGAAAGGGTTGTTTGGAGACAGGGTTACTCAGGACCGATACGTGGATAGTTTCCTTCGTTACCTGAAAACCCATTGTCAACCTCAGAAGGTTGAATAACTACTTAGCCGCCGGGTGGTCTAAGACTTGAGAGGTCATGCCCTCACGTCTGGAAAGTTTCATCACTGTGAAAAGCAAAATTTGGTCTCACATCGCTCTCAATAAAAAATAAATAAAATAAAAAAGGTCAAGAGATATCTTCTATTAATTCATGGTAGGAAATTGTTTGTGGCTTGTCTTCGTTTCATCGATCGCTGTGAAATTTCTGTTCTGATTGCATACTGCATGTAGGTTATTTTCCACGCTTTTGTCGCTACTCTACAGAGATGTGAAATATTTCCATAAAAAACTTCCATATTTTCAAGTAGAATAAGTTTTGTCTCTACTTCTCTTTGGATTACAACACTTTTGACGATGAGAAAGAGAGCGAAAATGCCTATTACGATTAGTAAATAGTGTGAATTAGCCTTTAAATTTGGATAAAACAAAGGGCCACTTTGGATTTGATGTAACAATGAAGCAATATTTAATTCCAACATGTGTATTAGGTATCTTAATCTCTTTAAATTATTGGATCTTGTCTGTTCGATCCATTTGGATGTCATTATTGGTGTTATATATTACATCTAGTAAGTTGTAGCACATGATTCCAAGTTGAAGAAAGAAAAAAATATGTTAGAAGAGTGACCGCACACCACATGTCGAGCTAGGAAGACACATAGGTCTTTGGAGATGCCGGTAAAATCACCTTCTATGCTTAAGTCATCAACAATATGGTGAAGGGAATAAATTAACAGATTATTAGCAAATGGATTAAAAGTGAGCAAGGAAGCTGCTTCTTTGTTATTTATAGAGTTTTCGTTTCAAATTCCCATCTCCGATTGGTAAGTGGGATTGCTACTTGCTAGGTGTGGGTATGGAAAGCGCTAAAGGTAAGGAACTAATATGGATGGTAGCATGCTTTTAATGAGTAATGCTGGTGCATTTATTTCATGTCCTTTTGGTACACATGAATTAATGCTAAAGTTTTGGATGAGAAAAAGATTGGGTATTTGATACCGAGAAATAGAAGATGTTCGGGAGCAAGGCGAAACTGAGTCAAACCAAACTCGCTGAGATAGCTTTCGGGTTGAAACAATCCGAGTCACTGTTCTTCTGGGTGCTAAGGACTCGAAAGGGGCCATGTGATACTGGAGGTGATCGAGTTACCGGAGGGGTTCAAAGAACGAACCAAAGAACAGGGGTGTGTGCACGAGTTGGGCACCACAACTCAAAATTTTGGCTCAAAACTCGGTTGGTGGGTTCTTGACTCACTCCGGGTGGAGCTCAGTGGTGGAGGCTCTTCAGTTTGAGAAAGCTCTCATTTGTTGACCTTCTTTGCAAACCAAGGGATTAATGCTAAGGTTTTGGATGAGAAAAAGATTGGGTATTTGATACCGAGAAACGAGCAAGACGGGTCATTTACGAGGGACTCGGTGGCCGAGTCGCTAAGGCTAGTGATAGTGGAAGAAGAGGGTAAGGCGTACAAGGACAAGGCCAAGGAGATGAAGGGGTTGTTTGGAGACAGGGATACTCAAGACCGGTATGTGGATAGTTTCCTTGGTTACTTGAAAACCCATCGACAACCTCAAAAGGTTGAATAAACCTAGCCACCGGATGGTCAATCTACCTGCTGTCAGCTTTGTGTTTTTTTTTTTTTTTCAGAAGGTGACCTTCTTATGCTTGGTTCTTTTCTGGCGCCTGTGTTCTTTGTGTTGTAAGTGTTGTTGGCTTTGCGTGGCAAGTTGATTCTGATTGACTCCTTTTGTGGTGTTGTTCTCACTCTGATTGACGGGTTGGGGGGACTTATTTATGTTAAGCCCTGGTGGTTTTGTCTTCTTTGTTTTTCTCAGCTTAATTCTGGAAAAAATAAAAAAACAACAACCACAACAACAACTTACAAAATTGAAGAAGCGTCCTTTCTTTTGCTGTCAGGCGATGGTTTTAGCAATCTTTTTTGGGAAATATGTGATGCCCTATATGCATGGGAAGCCCCACATTCCTACAATTTGTGAGAATGTGATGCCCAGTAGATGGCCGAGACGTGGTTTCTGATGGGAATAAATTCAATGTTACAGAACCCCGGCCCAACTTTTTTAGTGCTTGAATTCTTTAAAACAAAACACACCATTACAAAATTAAATAATAATAATCGTCAAACAGACAAAAACTTTATATAATCAAAGAAAGCAATTATATAAATATTAATATGGCACGTTCATTCAGCCTACCTACCTAATTTGTATAAACTATTCCGGTTAATTATCAAGCTAGGTGCAAATCAGTCCATTTCTTTTTTTTAAAAAAAAAAAAAAAATTAGAGTTTTTACGTGGGGCAGGCCAAAAATCAACATGAATTGTTTGGAAGGCCGAACATTAATTTTGGAGGATCACTTCATACGAAATTAGCTTCATCTTCTTTTTTTTTTTTTGGATGGGGCAATGGCTAGGGTTGTACAAATGGAGCGTTATAACCATCTCACAACAATTAACCGCTTTTGTAAGTGGTTATAAAAAACTGTTAACTGCCCAGAGCGAGACAATTAGTAGTTTTAGGAGTAGGGGTAGTCGGTTAATAACCGCTAACCGCCTTCCCTTATATAATATAATTTTTTTTATATATACTACACATAATATTATATATAACCAAAACGACGTCATATGTCTTTGATTTCAATTTGAATTGTTTTGACTTTGATTTCAATTTGAATGTTTTGTAATTTGTAATTTTGTAGATGTTAGTTAGTTATCAAGTTTGTTTGCTTTTGTTTTTAATATATCTTCTTTTCTTTTCTTTTTTATATATATTTATTTAGAGAGAGCAAATTGATTTGAATTTTTTTTTTTTTGTTTTAAATCTCACGGAATGGGCTTTTTTTTTTTGCGCTAATAAGAGGCCAAAAAATCTAAAATAAATCCTAAAAAGAGGCTAAAAAAAGGCCAAAAACACTAATATAATCCCATATATAAAAAACAGTTATAATTAATCATGCAGTTTGTGCCTCATATAACCACTAACCGGCAGTTATAAAATAACTGATAATCACCTAAAGCGGAGCGATTGCTATTGTGAAAAAATGATAACCGTCTAAAATGGTTGCAGTTGCATTTATAAGTAATAACCGCTTGTACATCCTAGTAATGGCCCTAAGACATAACATATATATAGGTTCACCCCTGCATGTTCCCACTTCCCATGGCTAGCCTCTAGCCACATGATTCAGGCAAAACTAGAATATTTTATGTGGAGAGGCCAAAACTCAAAACGAATTGTCTGGGGGCATCAAAATTAATTTTGGAAGACCACGGCAGAAAATTTGTTAAAAAAAAAAAAAAAAAAAAATTGGGTTTTAGGGGAGTGGCATGGCCCAAGGCATAATATAGGTCCGCGCGCCCCTTCATGTTCCCACGGCTAGGCTTTGGATTTTGGCCACATGATCCCGTACCTAGTGCTTGCCAAACTCATTGCTTCAAAGGCATGGAGGAAGGGAGGCAAGAAGAAAAAATAAACCTAAAAACGAAACGAGTCTATTTGTTAAAATTTTTGTTTTATCTTTTTAAAATAAAAATATTAACAAATACTTCAAATAAAAAACACTCCTAAAAATATAAAAAACAGTTCTTACATTTTTGTCGCATCAGAACAGCTTTTCAAACAAAAAACACCTTGATACATATTAACAAACAGAGCCTACGTACGAATTACATTAACAAACACTCCTCAAAACGTTTTGACATGAACACCTTGGTGTCGCCCCACCCCCGCGCGCGGGGCCAAAATTTTCTGAACTCTCCGTTTTGCCTAAGCTTGCTATTCTATGAAGTTGTATTAGATTAAGCTGAGTAAAGGTTTCAGTTAAAATCAATAGAGAAAAGAGAGAAACTAAATTATGAGAAGAATATAAATGATTTAGCCTTTAGGGCCTCTTTCGTCTGAGAAGTAAAACTTCGCTTCCATTTTTCTAAAGTAAAAAAAAAAAAAAAAAGTGTAGAAGTGTCCATACTTCAATACTGCATCCTGCATCCAAAAAAAGGGAAACTTCGGGTTTCTAAGAAAATAATTAAGAGTCATAATCTATATATAGATCCCGGTGGGGTTCATCTCTTGAATTGGGGAAAAGGGAGAGAAAGGCAATAAATTTTAAGAACTTATCAGTGGCAGAGCAGCAGCAGAGGAACTGGTTGGTGGGTTTGGCGCACTCGGTGGAGAAGAAGGCGGTGAGGTGGGTTTTCTCTTTTTTTTAAAACAAAAAAGCATGGATGGAGATTTTAAAAGAATTGGTAAAAATCTTGTGCTTTCGTCTTCTTTTCATTTGGTCTAATATGCTGAAGTGTCTATTTTTTATTAGATGGCACAATAAATCTGGTTGATGATAGCTAAGTTCTTAAAAAAGTTATTTCGAAATGATATATAACCAAGTGTTATATTTGGTTATTTACTAAAATTTCCCTTTGGAGGAGAGGGATGGATTGTTAGTGTGGACGATTTGAAAGATACAATTGGAGGGCATGTATGGTTAGATTTCATTTTTTATATTTGGTGGAATTTGGCATATCTTAACCAAACCTTTTGCATGGGCGCGCCATGCACTTGTATGGTCCGAAGAGGCTTACTTGTCTTATAGTTTAGGTGCTTTATTTGTTTTTGGTTTTATTGCTTGTTATTTTATTTGGTTCAATAATACTACTTATCCTAGTGAGTTTTACGGGCCCACTGGACTAGAAGTTTCTCAAGCTCAAGCGTTTACTTTTCTAGTTAGAGACCAACGTCTTGGCGCTAATGTGGGATCCGCCTAAGGACCTACCGGTTTAGGTAAATATCTAATGTGTTCGCCAACCGGAGAAGTCATCTTTGGGGAAAAACTATGCGTTTTTGGGATATGAAANTCAACTTGGCTTTCAAGATTTTAGTACAGAAAACAAGTAGTTGAAAGTTATTTGCTAATTAGAGATATAACCCTGCATATTTTTTTCTTTGGGTTAGAGCATCTCCAGCAACCTTATGTAAAATACCTAATCAAAAAATGCAAATTTTTATTTTAATTACTCACTTTTTAATACAATTTTGAACAATCTTTTTATTCACTTCTCTACTTTATTATTTTTCTTTCTTTTTTTTATTGTATCATCAACAACCCAAAAATAGCAAGGAATGATCTCCTCTGTACAAATGAAAGTCCAAACTCCATCTCATTCCGTCTCTCAGCAGCGCCATGACCAAACCAAACCAAACCAAACTCTTAAAATTTCTAGAACCTACTGAACTGTGGTAGATTTTGCCACAATAACCACCACAATATAGAATAATAAAAAAATAAAAAAATAAAAAAACACCACCACAATATATATATAGGTCATATGAAGTACTGATTCTCATGCTTTCTGAATTACCTTTCCGTCTAAGTTCAAACAAACGAGCGGTCTTTTGGATTTATCAGGCTCTTTTGTTTTTCTCCCATTTGCCAAAAACGTGGGAAAATAAATTTAGCAATTTCTCTTAGTTAAAATTGTGTTTTAAAATATATATTGTTTGTGAGCGTGTTTTTAAAAAATGACATTTAAAACACGTGGAAAAATATACGTTCTTAAATCGTAGGCAAGATAATTTTTTTTTTTAAAATGCATGATTTTAAATGCTAAATCCAATTTTAAAGGGTAAGCCATAATTTTACTAAATGCATAACTGCATCTATAAAACCTATATTTTCAAATTACACATTTTAAAATTACTATTTTTTAAAATCCCATGGTTCAAAACCTCAAATGCAAAAGAACCCTATATATGTGGTCAAATAGTAAATATGTTTTTTTTTTCCTGATTAAATAGTAAATATATTATCACATCATTTAAAATTTTTAAATGATGTAATACAATGTACACCATTAAATGTACCAAAACAAAATCTAGACCATAAAATAAATCTTTCCTATTTTACTCACAGGTTAAGGCGTACAAAGACAAGGCCAAAGAGATGAAAGGGTTGTTTGGTGACAGAGATACTTAGGACTGGTACGTGGATTGTTTCCTTGGTTACCTGAAAACCCATAGACAACCTCATAAGGTTGATTAATAAAGCTAGCCACCAGATGGTCAATCTAGCTACCTGCTTGGTTGGTTCTTTTTACTTTTTAGGCAGCATGTCTTCTTTGTGTTGTAAGTGTTGTTGGCCTTGCATGTCTAGTTGATTACGATTGACGGGTTGTTGGGGCTTTTATTTGTGGTGTGGCCCTGTTGGTTTTCTCTTCTTTGTTTTTCTCTTAATAATTCAGTGGTGGTATATGCCAGTAGTACTATAGGTGCGGTCAAAAGCTGGCAGCCATTAAAGATATGAAGTCTACAAAGAAAGTGTTTTGGTAATGTGTTGAAAGGAATTCAACTTTTTTATTCTATGAAAAAAAAAAAATTGATCAAAATGTGATATAAATGTGAAATGAATTTTATAGCTGTGATTCAATTAATTAGAGCTGTTCATGCTAAACCTGAGCTTTGAAATGAAGTTTGATGGAGCCCCTTTGGATTCCAAATTAATTTAGAGCTTTGGCAAGAAATAATGTACGGAAAAGTAGATGATTATAGTAAAAGCATCTACAACTTGTGTGGATGGGGCCACACGACATTGAGAAACACTCTTTCCACGTACACTTACTGACAAACCATTTTCCGTCTCTCACTCTCTATATGCATGGATCAAGTGAGTGATTATCATACCCTTAACTATCGACTCCAAACCAATATTTTTCCAGTCGTGTACTTCCATGGCAAACGATGAGAAAAAGCTTCACATAGCCATGTTCCCGTGGCTAGCCTTTGGCCACATGAACCCATACCTAGAGCTCGCCAAGCTCATTGCCTCAAAAGGTCACCACATCTCCTTCATATCCACCCCTCTGAACATCGATCGCCTCCCCAAAATCCCTCCAAATTTAGCTCCCATCATAAACTTCGTCAAGCTTCCACTACCCCACGTGGACAACCTACCGAAAAATGCTGAGGCTACCATAGATGTCCCATTGAACTTAGTCCCGTTCCTCAAGAAGGCTTACGATGCTCTCAAAGAGTCCATGACTCAGCTTCCTCGAAGATTCATGTCCAAATTGGCTTTTCCATGACTTTCCTCCTTACTAGTTACCGCCTATTGCCCGTAACCTTGGCATCCCGAGCGCCTTCTTCAGTACATTCACTGCAGCCTGTTTGGGCTTTTTAGGGACAAAAGCACAGATGAGTGAGCGCAAGAGCCCCGAAGAATTTACACTCCCACCCTAGTGGGTTCCTTTCCCTACAACGGTGGCAAATCGACTCTTTGAGATTTTGAAAACCTTTGACCATGGCTAATCGGCGTCAAGGAAGACGTATCTGATTTTTATCGTTTCGTAGAAGTGCTTCAAGGCTACGACGTAGTGGCTGTGAGAAGTTGCATGGAGTTTGAGCCATAGTGGTTACGCCTTTTGGAGGATCTCCATGGGAAACCAGTTCTCCCAGTGAGTCAACTTCCCACCACGGCATATGACAACAAAGACGATGACACCGACACGTGGCGGTGGATGAAAGCTTGGTTGGACATGCAATCCAAGGGGTCTGTAGTGTACATAGCATTTGGGAGCGAGGCGAAACTAAGTCAAACTGAACTCACCGAGATAGCTTTCGGGTTGGAACAATCCGAGTTATCGTTCTTCTGGGTGCTAAGGACTCGAAAAGGGCTAGCTGATACTGAGTTGATCGAGTTACCGGAGGGGTTTGAAGGACGAACTAAAGAACGAGTGGTTGTGTGCACAAGTTGGGCACCATAGCTGAAGATTTTGGCTCATGACTCAATCGGTGGGTTCTTGACTCACATCGGGTGGAGCTCGGTGGTGGAGGCTCTTCAATTTGAGAGACCTCTCGTAGTGTTGACCTTCTTTTCAGACCAAGGGCTTAATGCCAAGGTTTTGGATGAGAAAAAAATTGCGTATTTGATACCAAGAAACGAGCAGGACGGGTCATTTACAAGGGACTCGGTGGCTGAGTTGCCAATGTTGGTAATAATAGAGGAAGAAGGCAAGGCGTACAGAGACAAGGCCAACGAGATGAAGGGGTTGTTTGGAGACAGGGTTACTCAAGACCGGTAAAATCACCTTCTATGCTTAAGTCATCAACAAAGGAATAAATTAACAGATTATAAGCAAATAGATTAAAAGTGAGCGAGGAAGCTACTTCTTTTTTATTTATAGAGTTGTCGTTTCTAATTCCCATGTCCGATTGGTAAGTGGGATTACTACTTGCTAGGTGTGGGTATGGTAAGCACCGAAGGTAAGGAACTAATATGAATGGTGGCATGCTTTTAATGATTAATGTTTATATATTTATTCAATGTCTTTCTCAAAGTCCTTCTGGTATATATGGAATGAGTTTTTTTTTTAAAAAAAAAAAAAAAAAAAAAAGTTGGAGCCCACATGGGGACCACAGATCTAATGGTGATTTTAAAAAATAGAAGGATGGGAGAATGATACTAGTAGATACTCTAGCATTTCCTTTTAAAAAATGAAAAAGCTAGTCTACATGTACTAAAAGGATTCTAAGAAAGACATAGAGTAAATGCACAAATATTATTATTTTTAATAAATCACCTTTTTAAGGCAGAGTGCCCCCACACCATCTTTCTTTATTAAAATCGAGTTTAAATTGGCAAGATAATAAAGAACGAAACACTACCTTATTGCGTCATGACAACCTAGCTATATTGGGGAAGAAAGAATTCGGTATGGTGCGCTTATATGATGTTTAGTGGGCCCGTTTTGTAGTCGTGGACCGGAGCCACAGGCTTCCCTTCAAGGGCCTCGTTTTTTGACGAGTTTGAGTGGGGTTTAAGGCCTAAATCTAGAGTGGTCTGCAAAGGTTGAAAAAGCATTCGACAATTGACTGACGTGGTGGGGCACCAAATTGGCCGTAAACATTATAATCTGAGAAAGAGGATACACAATATAAAATTAATGCAAGTCTCAAAAATCACGTATTGAGTTATTTGGTTAAATAATTCATCGTCCGTTATATTAAGACTTTGTTTAGAAATTTTTCAAGTATTTATCTCTCTAATAAATAGTATATAAGAATCAATTATAATGTATGAAAAGATAAATAATAGTGGTTCTTTCATAATTACAACAAGGATGATGTGCTTATATACATGACAAGTCAATATATGATCGCTTTTACACGTGGAATGAAAATATGACTTAAAGTTAAAACTCCAAAAAAAAAAGTGTTCTATAGGCTCAATAGAGTCGGTATATACAACACTTCAAAAAAGAGTCGGTCTATACAAGATCCCTTTTTTCAGGTGGAAGGAAAGACAATCCAAAGTTTAAATTCAAACCCCCTTGTAGCCCTTTTCCCCATTTGATTAGGGGAAAAAAAAAAGGTTAAAATTCAAACTAATAATCAAAACATTTTATTGTACAAATTTTTTCTTTCTCCCTTTTGTTTTTGTTTTTGTTTTATTATTATTTTTGTTTTATTTTTTGAAAAAAACAAATAACCAAAAACACAAAAATACTCACAAAACATTTAAAATAATTTTAACTTTTAATTCACATTAAAACATTTTTTAAAAAAAAATCTCCAAAATACATTAATAAATGAAACCGTTGCAAAATAAGGATCCACAACAATTAACTTGCCCAAACAATTTGGGTAAAATAAGGATTCACAACAATTAGCTTGCCCAAACAATTTGGATAACTAATGTGAAAGAGCCTATATGACTTATTTGCTTAAATAAATTTTAAGCTGCCAAACCATTGATTCAGGCAAACGGGTCCCCATATGAGTTCTCTTACTTTATCTGTTTAAATTGCTAGTTAAAACTCAATTGGCATTGAAAAGGCTTAACCGAGACCTCTTAAGAGGTAAACTTAGATCACTACACGGCCAAGAATTTCTTCTCCAACCGACACGACACCAAGAACTGTCGGAAAGAAAACAAATGAAATGTGAAAAGAAAAAGAGAGGAAGATTTGAAGAATCATAGGTCTTTAGACGAAATTAATTTGACTCTGAATCTCTATTTAATATCTTCTACTCTTTACTTGAGTGTTCCTCCTTTTGCTATATTTTCACTATAGGCAGCTCAAAGAGTAGGCCTTTTTTTTTTTCCGAAGTATAACAGGTCGGTGTAATTTCTTTTGTTTTGGTCAGACAGTGGTCTAAGTAATCTTAATCGAGGATATGATGCCCATGCATGGGAGCCACATTTCTACAATTTGTGGGAATGTGGCTCCCATGCATGGGCCCAAGTGGGTTATCCAGCCGAGTCACACGGCCACACTGGTCACCAGCGTCCCAACCAGGTATGCCACGGGCCCAAGTGGCTCTTCCAGCCATGAACCCGTTACAAGTTACCCATCGAGATGCTCACCGCCACCGGTCACCCATCCTCAAACACCCCACTATCACTGACTATCCTGATGCCATGTGCCCCCACTTCCTCCAAACCCTCCACTCTGGCCTTCTCCCTCTCCGAGAGCAGTTTTTTCCTTGCCCCGATAGCCCCAAGATGGCCATGGAGACTGCCTCATTAAATGCATTTCCGCTCAATCTCACCAACCCCCACTTCCCCGCCAGTTCCTCTAATTCAAACCCAACGGGTTGGGCAAAGTCCTTTTCTCAAATTACCCACACAAATGAAGTGTTGGACAGGCCCTCCCTTCTACTAGCTCCTCTTTGGGGCCTGCTATCAAATCTACCCCCCAATCCCACCTTTCTATCTGGAACTCTCCTTTGGAGCCTTTACCCCTACGCTTAAGAACAACAGCAACTTGTCCCTCCAAAATCTCCTTATCTCAGAGCTTTTTGACCCCCTCACCAGCTCCTGGAATTCCAATCTGGTCCAAAATCTCTTTGAAACAGAGTGTGCAGCCAATGTCCTTGACATTAGAGTCGCCCACAACCCCACTAATGACAAGATGCAATGGATTCACATCCCCTCGGGAGACTTCTCAACAAAATCCTCCTACCGCCTACAAATGGATGAAAAAGCCCCCCCCCCCGGAAGCTGCGGCCTGGAAAGCTCTCTGGAAACTAACCCTCAATGAGAGGCTCTAACTGATCCTTTAGAAAACTTCCTGGAATCTTTTTCCACGCTTCTCCTTGCTCTTTCCTTCCTCTTTCCCACATCTCCTTTGCCCCCTGTAACCTCTGTGAGGAATCTCTGGAACATATTCTCCTCAAATGTGACTTCACTTGGATTATTTGGCGAGAATCATTCTTGTCCTTGGACACACTAGCACTGGGTGTTCTCACTGCTGGCAACTGGATCTCCTTCATTCTTAACCCGAGTCAATCCCTGAACATTCCAATGTCTGAGGTTCATTTATTCCAAATTTTTGCCTCGGTCTCTTTGGATATGATCTGGTTTGCCCGGAACAAGTTGATCCACCATGGCCTCTCTCTTGATGCCATCTCTTTGGCCATTCAGATCAAAAAGCTCTCCCTCGATCACTTTTCGGCCGGGAAAACCAGGTCCACCTCCCCCTTCCACTGCTAGATCCCCCTGGTAATGTGTTTAAGGTAAATTTCACACAGCCATTCAAGATGGCTTCTCTATGCGGGCAACTATCTGTCGAGATTCATCCAGGACCATTATTAAAGCTTTATCCAGCCAAGGCCCCCAAGCGACCCCAACAATGGTGAAGCTTTGGCGACCCTTTTAGAAGCAAAACTGGTTGCCTCTCTCAATCTGCACTCCTTCATCTTGGAAGGAGCGTCCCAAGTGGTTATTCTTACCATCAACAACCCTCATATCACCCCTCGATTGGCATATTACTCTGATCATCACGGATACCATCTCCTGCCACCTTCTTTCTTGTCAGTGGGAAGCTAGGAAAAATTCACAAGTGCAAACTTTTACGCTTTCCATGTGGCTCATTGGGCCACTTCCGGACTCCACTATGGTAGCATTCCCATATCCCCCAGCTATGTCTGCCATCCACCTCAACAGTGGGAAAGATCCCCTTAATTTCTCTTTCTAGCGCACTTTCCTTTTTAGTTGCTTTGTTAAACAAATAATAATAATAAAAATAATAATCCCTGTAATGCTAGTGCATGAAAATAATAACAAAGAGAAATAAGAAGTAAAATGGTGGGATATGTTTGCTAGTGCACAAAAATAATAACAAAAGAGAACAAAAGAAACAAACCGTTGGTATGTTGGATCGGCATGTAATCTCTTCTCAATTAAGCTCAAGCAAGCCAGAACAGGGTACACAAGAAATACTACATGTTTGTACTAATATAACAATTGCTCCATAATTAATTGAAAAAAAAAGAAGAAAAAAGCTAAAGATAATATTCAGCACTTAAGCATACATCAATATACATCAATTTTACAACAGTTCTGTAAAATTTAAATAGGAATATAAACTGAGATCCCCATTTATAATACCTAAAAAGGAGCTAAGCTTCCAGACCTTTTGACACTCTCCAGATAAGTTCTGTAACTCATTTTTATGACAGATTCAAGATTTGTTCGATTCTGCATGCAAATGCATGTGACCATAAGCAAGAAATTTGTCTAGAAATACAACAAACAAAAAATATAAAACAAAAAAGCTTCCTATGAAGAAACACATTTTTTTTCCAAATAAAAGGAGCAAAATCAAATGAAACTTGTGCGTATGTACCTCTCCACTTTTGGTTAGTTGGGCAAAGCATATGTTATGAGACTGATTACCGCTGAAACACAGATTCAACAATTTTAAAGATAGCAGTCTCTTTTTGTTCCCATCCAAGGCACCCGTGTGGCAAATGCCTGCAGATCGCCAATCTCAGAGCAGATGACTTGAATCTTCAGAAGCAGCCTCAGATCTGGCAACTTTAGTCTTTAATTAGTGTTGTTCTCAGATAATATTCAACTTCTTTTTATTTCTTCCCAGTGTATAGATTCAATTCTATTGCTCCATAGCCAACCACATAGTTATAGCTCTAATGCTTTCATATCACCTCTAGCTCCCTTCATCGTTTGACAGGATACATTGCCTGCCATAAGAACAATACCATTAATGGGCCATGGAACATCTTTGAAGTGGCTACAAAAGCTTAGAAACCTGAAAGCATGTGAATGCCTATTTGTAAGATAACTAGTCACAGAATGAGAATTTTCTGAAGTTAGAAAACGAAAGATTAATATTGCATGCGAATGCATCTGCCCCTCATTGGTCTCTTGAACCAAATTATATGCCCTTCGGAACCTGAAAGCACATAAATGCATTCTGATTTAATTATGGTATCCTTAAGGTTAGTCAAAACCTGGGAATTTTCATACCAGAAAGAAAAGGAAAGATGAATATTGCATGCAAATGCATCTGCACCTCATTGATATCTCAAACTTGACCAACATTACACATGCAAATAATCTTCAGATTTAGCAACCCCCAGTCCTCAACGTGAGAAACAATAACGGGAATGCAAATTTTCAGCAAAT
Source organism: Betula pendula (assembly GCA_900184695.1). NCBI lineage: Eukaryota > Viridiplantae > Streptophyta > Magnoliopsida > Fagales > Betulaceae > Betula > Betula pendula. Next base: position 62,554 of record FXXK01001588.1, on the reverse strand, counting down.
AGAATGAATAAATCTCAAACTTCCACGACAGGCCTTCTAACATTTAAATGGGGAAGAGGATTAAAGGATCATCTGCAGATGTAATCTTAACTAACTATCTTCCCTATAAAATCTTAACAGGATTATCACCTTATTGCAATGAGACAAAAGATTCGGTAATTGTCATCTTATTTTCAACCAGTGGCAGGAAAACAATAAGTACAGAGAAGAAGAAAACATGTGGGATATGCTGGGTCAGCATGTAATGCCTTATTAATTACGAACAAGCAGGCCAGAACACTAAGCTGCAAACATTAGAATGGATAAGTACGCAAAAAGTTGTTAATACATTTGACTCACCGAAAAAATAAGTTGATAATAAATTTGGTCAGCAAAAAGATGTCATAACTCTATCTTAATTGATATCTACCAACAACATGGCAGACAAGAAGTATTACAAATTTGATTCATTCTCTGACTTAATAACTAAATAAATAAAGCTAAATAATGCATTCGGTACATTAGCAAACATCAATTTACATACAGTGAAACAATGTAACTACCCTATTATCATAAAATTTGAACAAGAAAATAATCCTTGTTCTTATACCTCCAAAGGATCTGACCTCTAGAATTCCAAACTCCCTAGATAGCCCAATAACTCATTTTTAACAGCAGATTCTGCAATGCTGTCACCACAATCATGCAATTCGATCAAAAGCAATGCATTCAATTCCTATTCCACTACAAAGAAATGCATTCAATTCCAACCAAAAGAAAAAAAAAATAGGTGAAACCGGCATTCAATTAAGCCCACTAAAGACTACTTAAGTTATAATATAAAAAATTATATTAGAATGTTCCCGTTTGGGCATCAAACATGACACCAAAAGGTTAGTATATGCATCTGTGACATATAGCTGGACAAATTCATGCAGGCACATACATTCCTTTACCTCAATCATCCTTCTTTGCATTGATGGCTCAGCAGATCCATCTATTTGCCACTCTGTTGTGAGCTTCACATAAATGTACATAACACTTTTTCACTTAGGTGCAAAGATAAAGGAATGGGAGCCTCTCCATTTTCAAGTGAAATGGAGAGGAGTCATTTCATGGACAAGATTTTATTTCACAAATCTAACGGTGTAAATGATGCTATGTGGTGAATATGTTATCACATCATTTAAAAATCCTGGCCTTGAAATTGTCATCTCCATTTCAAGGGAAATGGAGAGGATCCTTGTCCAGAGATAGAAGACTAGAGCACCCTGTGTTCAAGAACCAGCAAAACACATCCTGTAAAGTGTGAAAGAATAAAAAAGGTTAAAGACTAAAACAGAAACTAATTATGAATACAATTATCTAAGTAGATATTCCATGAAAAGTATTCACTTATTTTTCTTGAAAAAAAAAAAAGTGAAAAACAAGAAAAAAAAAAAAAAAAAGAAAGAAAGAGAATTTCCATAAATATATTTATAATCTTACTCTTCACCATCTTCATCACTTTAATTTCCTTTGAGAACAATACTGAAACTCTACCAATTAGCATTACAGAAGTTGTCAGCCTACAACTTTTTCCAAATTTAAGTATTTATTTAGCAATTGGAAATCCATAGCTAATTTGCACAGTTGCCCAATCTTTCTCCGCTAAAGTTCTTCATAAGATTTATTATTATACTTTATTTGTCCTTTTTTATAAGTTACACCCACTCTTAGTGAGTCTTGAACTCACGACTACACCTTCCATCTCATTCTTACAATGGGAGAAGGTGAAATTTGAGCAGGAACTCATCGGCTACTTTAATATTTGATTAGTTTTCTTTTATCTTTTTTTCTTACTGGCAGGATCATTTAGTCTGAGATGAGTAAACTAGGCCAAGGCAACTCCCAGTCACACCTCTTCTCTACGAATCCTCCTTCTCTGCTACATCTTTTTACTGTTTTTTTTTATGAGTTTTCTGGAGTTCGGAACTCATACAAGGGTGGTGCACAGTGTTATAAGAGTGGTGTTGCATACAGGGAGTGAATTTTTCGGCAATATGAAAAACTATTTGCAATAACGTTTGCTAGATGATTTAGGGGGAGAAGATTATAAGGGTGAGAGTCAGGAGATCTACTGGTGCCTCAAATTTATGCACACATACCACCAAAAAGAGAAAAAACAAAAAAACTAACAAACAAAAAACAAAAACAAATCTGTACACATTATTGTCATTTTCAGGAATATGCTGTGCAGTAATCATTGCCAGACTACAACCAGATCAGATAAGTTAACTTGAATCTGTCATTCAACAACTCGGGGAATATGGTCACAATTTATTATGAGCCCCTGACATTTATTGCATAAATATTCACCTATCCCAAGATATGAAGTGCTTATAACTGTGTTCAGTTCATTATCTAATGTAATCATTCATAGCAATTTAGCAATTCAACTGCTGTAAGTTTAAAGCAGTACGGAACAAGCCTTCAGAAGACTTTCAAAACATTATTCCATCAACTGCAATAAATGGCTTTCAAAAGTAAACTATGTGAAAAGCTAGTTCATCAAGTTCTCTTTTCAGATCATGATAGCAACAGTATGAATATCAGACACAGCAATCAAACGGTTCACTAATAAACATGGAAAAAGGAATAGTAACTATTCAACCAGGGATCTCGAAGCTTAAAAATAAAACAAACTATAGAATCCAGTCAAAAATTATATATTGAAGTTCAAGAAAGTAATACTTCAAGCCAGTAGAATCTGAGAACTTATTCTTCTTTTTCAGATTCCACTTAAAGTAGCTTTGATTAAAAATTTTCTTTTTTATTAAAAATGAAAGCAAAAGTACCAGGACAAGAAATAAAGAATTTACAAATCAGAAGAGATAGTCACTTGCCTCCTGATGTTCAATAAAGTTTGTTTGCCTAGTGAGCTGATAGAATATCCAAATTTCTGTGTTTCTCAGAAAACAGCTGCTCCGTGACAATCTAACATGAATTTCTTCGCTAGGGTAACAGGCCACCTATTTGTTTTGAAGTTGTGTCCAAAGAATCTGGTGTTCCATCAATATACTATTAGCCCCCATCGTCAAAGAAAAAAAGCAATGGGAAGGGCCTCTTTCACCATAAATAAAAACAACTCCAATGGAAACAATACCAAGAATAAATATCTTATTTTCCATCTAGTCCCTCAATCAACATCGAATATGTTTGAGGATGAACCTGGAAACCCTTATTTTCCATAATATCAAACAGCTCTGAGCATCTATTAATTAGGCCCTTCTTGAGCAAGCCATCAATTAGAAGCTTCCAAGCTACTTCATCGAGATTATACCCACAATGAAGCAAATCACAAAAAACTATTTCGGCCTTCGCTTTATTTCCTTCATCATATAGCCCACAAAGAAGCAGTCTGCATGAGTCTAAATGTGGTAAATGACCAAGCTCAACCATTGTATCCACCAATCTTACAGCTTCCCCATACATATTCAATACACAGCAACAATTAAGAAGCGAGTTATAGATATGTTCAGTAGGAGACAACCCTCTTTCTTGCATATGAATAAATAACTTTTGGGCTACTTCTAAGCGCCCGACTTTGCAAAGTCCTATAATAAGCTTGTCATAAGTGTTAACATTTGGTGCACAACCCTGTTCAACCATTCTCTCAAAGAGCTCCAAAACATTTTCAAATTCCATCATCTTCCAAACATATGCAGTATCAATTGATGCAGTGCTTGAAATCAAATCAAGTTCCACAGAGTTGTTATATTCTTTTATCCGCTTTTCATTTAAAAGATGCTTGAGTAAATTTGAGTAGGTATAATGCGAAGGCTCACAACCAGCATCAAACATGCGCTTTAGAACATCAAGTGCACGATGTATGAATCCCAAACGTCCATATACATCCATTAATAGCGTATAAGTCAGCGAATCTGGTAATATTCCTTCTTTATTCATCTTAGCCATCATATCCTCAGCTTCTTTCAATCTCCCTTGGCTGCAATATGAATGAATAAAGGCAGTATAAGTGCAGACATCAGGCTGACATCCTGATGAAACCATATGATTGAGTAACCTATTAGCATGGTCAAAGTCACCTTCTTTCAACATTTCTGTAATGAGAATTGTGTAGGTAATAACTGTGGGCTTCACATCCATCTTTACCATCTCGTCCAGCAGCAACAATGCTTCCTGCATTTTTTTCTCTTTGCACAACCCATCTATCACTACATTGTAAGTGAATGAGTTTGGTAAACAGTCCTCAGTAAGCATTCTATTGAGCAAAGATTGAGCATCATCTATTCTCCCAACCTTGCAGTACCCATCAATCAAAGCAGTATATATAACTTCATTCGCTTTTATGTTGTTCTCCTTGAAAGAATCAAAGAGGGAACGAGCTTCTTCTATCCTCCCTCTTTTACAAAAAGTGTCTATGAAAACATTGTAGGTCCACTCGTCAGGAACTAAACCATTTTCTTTCATAATGTTAAGCAACCTATAAGCAGTATCTAAATGACCTGCTCTACACTGCCCATGGATTAAGGAATTATATGTTATAAGGCTTGGTGAAAGCTTCCGCTCTAGCATCTTATTAAGCAACATCATTGCCTTGTGCATGTTTTTCTTCTTAGAAAACCCGCATATCAATTCATTGTATGTGCGAGCATTTGGACTACACTTATTTGACTCCATCGAACTCAAAATTTCCAATGCAGCCTCAGTCATTCCCTCCTTGCAATAACCATCAATCAAAGCATTGTATGTGACCACATTGGGAACCAACCGTTTCTCTAACATCCCATGTAACATTTTTCTTGCCTCATCAAGCTTATGCTCCTTACACATGCTATTGATTAGAACCGTGTAAGTATGAACATTTGGCTCGCAACCTTTCTCCTTCATCTCCTCAAAAAACTTCAAAGCTTCTACCTTCCTACCCAATCCACACAATGCACATATGATAACAGTGTACGTCCGGACTGTCGGACGACAATAATCCTCCCCCATTTGGGAGAACAACTTAAGAGCCTCGTCAACCCGTGCCGCTTCACAAAGCCCGTGAATCAAATTAGTATAAGAAACCTCATTTCTGCGACAACCCTTTTGCGGCATAAGCTGAAACACCCTGTAAGCACTATCTACATCCTTATTCCTACAATGCCCCAATATCAACGAAGTGTACGTAAACGTATCGGGACTCAACCCGGCCTGCACTATCTTACTCACATACAACCGGGCATCAACCACATTCCCCAATTTACAATACCCATTAACCATTGTATTCAAAGTATATATATTCGGCGGAATCAAATCCTGCAACATCTCCAAATACACGCCCTTCATTTCCTCAATCATAAGGAACTTCGACAACGACATTAATAGCATGTTATAGCTCTTAAGACTAAGCTTGAACCGAAACTCACCGTCTTGGCGATTCATCCTCCGAAGTGCGTCCAACACGAACCGCGCATCGTCGGGCGATTCGCACGATTTGATCATCGAAATCCGAATTTTCTCGCCGGCACCGAGATGACCGAAACGCACGAGAACGTTGAGCAACGAGGAGTGTGAGTGAACGTTGTGATTGAAGCCTGGCTTTTGGGAGATCCAGTGGAAGAACCCTAGGGCAGTCTGGGGATCGAGGCCAAGGGTAAAAAGAGTTGAGACATGGGAGGGGGATATGGAGGGGATTAGTTTGTTGAGGGAGGGGTGTTTCTGCCAATTGGGCCGGGAGAGGATGGAGAGGAGCTGGGACGGGAGATCGGGTGGGTCCGGGTTGAGATGGTCCGCAGGAAGAGAGGCCACGGAAGAGAAGGGTTTAAGGAGGAGGAGGAAATGGAAGTGGAGAAGGGGCTCGCCTGGAGCGATAATGGCCGTCGTATTTCTCATCTTGGTGCATCGGACGGCGGTGAGGAACCCATTCATGAATGTTGAATGGTTGTGTGTGGCTATGGTTCTCGAAGCATTTGGGTGTATTCGAAAATGGTCTGTGGCGGCTGCGATGAGGAGGCAGAGGAGCATGGCAGTACCATTCCTCGATAAAATTTAAAATAATAAATTTAACACGAGAGAACGAATTTGGCTTGGGTGCTAAAAATTCAGATTTTTTTATTTCACCGATCCCTCTCTCTTTTCCTAAAGCAAATCTTGATCGAAAAAATTACAAAATTCACAACGTAGTGTTTGATAACCCTTTTTAAGATTGATTTTTTTTTTTTTTGTGTGTGATGTGGTATAAAAATTAAAAAGAGTTTTGTGTTTTGAGAAAAATTATTTATTAATGTTTTAGTTTTATTTATAAAAAGAAAAATAAAAATTAGCAGTAGTCATGCCCGCACTAGTTCTAACGAAAGGACCAACCATCGAGAGTGGTGGAGCAACAAATTTGTACTTATTTTTAAGGGAACCCTAAACATATCAGATTTTAGAATTAAGGGGAAAATTTTAAAAAAATCCCGTCAACTAAAAACCTTTTTAAATAAAATTTTATGAAGTGTTAAGTGGTGTAGTTTGACCCATCAAACAATTAATATGTGACAACAATGCCACTTTTTAAATTTTTTTCTTATAATACTCTTAGTTCCTTTAAAAAAAAAAAAGAGACATCCCCCAAAATTAAAATATTTCTCTTAAAATTGATGGGGCTTTTTTATATTTTTTCTTAAAATTAAAATATTTATTCCTATAAATATTGTGAATTGATTGTATTGACATTTGTAATTACTATATAACCATATAATTTATATTACAATTATGAGTGGTTATAGCTCTTCATCTCCTATATAACTATACATCTTCTAACATTTTGATTCAATATATTGTGAGAATTCTTCAATTATCTAATTATTATTTTGGGAAAACCTTCTAACCGAATGCAAATGTAGTGTAAGGGCTTATTTAGAATTGCGTTAGAAAGCTTAAAAAACATTTTTAGTGACTAAAAAGTTGTGCCAAATAAAAAATTGACATGTTTGATAAAAAACTCCAAAAGTATTTCTGTGACTTCTTACTCTAAAAATAATTAAAACACATTTTTGACAAAAGCTTAAAAATAAAACTTTTGTTAAAAAACTTTTTTAACTTTAAAAACTCTATTTTTCAACAAAATTTCAAAGATAACTTAAAACCCTTCCTTTATAGCTTCCAATAAAAAGCAACACGTCATCTAAAAACAGCACATAAAATAGAGATGAAATCCACCAAAGGGCACCATCAAAAGTCACGGTCTTTCGAGTTGTAATTCTTTGTCGTTTTTTGGGTCTGTTCCTTCAAGCAATGTGAGAGCAGGCGATGGTTGTAGATACAAGGTATTAAAATGAATGAGATAACTTTTTAGGATAATTTCTATTTTTTTTTCTGACTTTGTGAGATATTGATATTTCTTTTTTGTAATTTAAGAAGATATTAACATAATTAGTAGTTTAAAGATATATTAACAATAGAATAATAGTTTGAAGGAGATATCAAGTATGTGTATTTTTCCCTTTCATATTATTATGGTATAGAATCATATGGATTTTTATAATTCTTATTTATTATTTTTAAATTTAATGTAATAGAATGTTGTTATATCAGTATTTACAATTTTAATTTAATGGGAAAATATANCTTTATCCTCCCGAAGTATTCATTCATTTGGGTTTAGCGTCTAACGTTTAAAAATTGACGATCAAGTCCCCTAATGTATCTCACTGATTCTCACATTAGCCAAAAATGCTCTCTGTTCATTTTGTCCTTCACTTTGGACGAAAACCAAATCACTTTTGTGGCACATGACTTTTTTCTACCAAAACATTTAAAAAAATGCCTTAAGGAGGGGAGTAAAGTGTAAAAGAACAAAATAAATACATAAATAATAAATAAATAAATATAATGGGTTTGGGATGACTCAACCACCTCCATTTGATTTGGCCACCCCCATTTGGCTGGCTTGGGGTAGCAAACCAACCTCGTGGCTCGTGAGGGTGGTCGAACCACTTTGTCGACTACCCCCATGGCCCATGGGGTGGCTTGAACATTGTTTATTTTTTTTTATTTTAATTATTATTTTATAATTTAAGTTTATTTTATAATTTTTTTTTAAAAAATTTATTTACTTTGATTTTGTAACAATTTACCTTCTAAAGGCATTTTCAAACGTTTTAATAGAAAAATATAATGTGTGTGGCACATAACTTAGTTTTCATCGAAAAAGACTAACAAAATAGATGGAAAAATTTTTTTGTCGAAAAATGCTATAGCATTTACCCATGTCCTTTTTTTATCCTTCTACTTTTTAAAATTACAATTACATCTGTGGTCCCATGTTTATTGGATCATGAGACCATAGATCTAATGTTGATGATAATATTTAGAAGGATGAGAGAAAAACATAGGTAGATATTCTATCATTTTCCTTTTTTGTCAATGTGATATACATTAGGAGTCAATCACCTATTTTTAAAGGGAAATGCTATATTTACTTCTCTTGTCTTTTTCTTATTCTTATATTTTTTAAAATTTTCATTAAATTTGTGGTATTTATGTGTAAACAAATACGGAGATCACAGATTCAATAATGATTTTGAGAAATTCAAAAATAATAAAAAAATATCAGTAGATGCTGTAACGTTTCTCATTTTTAAATATTAGATGCTAAAACAAAAATAAGTGAATATTTCACGAGTGATTGTCTATTTCACCTTTATCTAACTTCTATCATCTTCTAATACAAAAAAAAAAAAAAAGGAAAAAGAAAAGAAGAAGCTTTTATCATCTAAATATTATTATATATCTCGTATTAATTAAATATTATAATGGTTAACATAATAAAATGCGTTAATTAACAATTAAATTATACGAGGTACCGATTGGCGCGATTCTTTTCCTTATGCCGGAGGCCTTATTTAATCGTCGCGCGCTTTATTACGCAACCTTATTTGCTTCTCACTATGTGAAGTTCGAGGCAACTCCAAGCGCTGCCTACTAGCCGTATACTGTACACACCTGAAAGTTTCAGTGCTTGTAAAGCAACAACCCCAATACTCCCTCCAGAGAGAGGTATGGAAGATTCGAGTTCTTGTTCATCGCTTTCAGAACAACCGCACGACGCCGTTGCATCAACGCAACAACAACGCAAGGACTCGCACAAGCGGGACCATCCCAAACGACCAGCGACCACGCTCTCACCGGGCCAGGCGGCCTTCCGATTCCTCATCCACGTGTCGGCCACCCGCGGCCTCCTCGGCAACAACGGCGCCGGCGTGTCGCGCATCCGGCGAGATACCGCAGCCAGAATCCACTGCGAGGCGGCGGCGCCCGGATCCGACTACCGGATTGTCCTCATCGTCGGATCCGCGTTGAGAGCGCAGCGCGGGTTGTCAAGCGCTCAGGAGGCGATGCTTAGGGTTTTCGAGAGGGTTTGGGAATCGGCGGTGGCGGAGAATGAGATTGAGGTGTGGTGGAAAATGGTGGTGCACCGGTCTCAGATTGGTCCGGTGGTGGGGAAAGGGGGTAAGAACATTAAAAGAGTGAGCAGCGAGAGCGGCGCTCAGGTCAGGATCTTGCCAGCGCCGGAATGGACGGTCAAGGACTACGAGTTGATTCAGGTGAGAGTGAGAGTTCTTCTGGCCATGGGATTCAGGCGCAATCTGTTTGCTTAACGAGAAAGAAAACGAGAGAAACGAAAGCAGAAGTGCGAGACGAAAGCGAATTACTTTTAGCATTTCTTTTCTTTTGATTTTACTTTTTGCTTTTGTTAGAGCACCAAAGGGAGCTTATGTTCCCTCTGTTGATCTGTCGCTTTTCTCATGAAGTATTTTACTTAAGAGTCATAAATATCGTCTATGATGCTATATCAATCTCTATAATTACTTTATGCTGGAGCTTTATTAATCTCTACTACTTATATCTTTTATCTAGAAAATTTTGCACGAAAGTAAAGTAGAATCTGATTAGCATCACAATTTGGCCAATCTATTAAACAGAGGAAAATTTTGCTCTATGGCGGCAGATTACTGGTGTTGCTTCGGCTGTAAAGAAAGCACTGATTGATGTTTCTAACTGTCTCCAAGACTTTCCACCGTCAGACAAATCCACAAACCCGTTAACCAGAACTCTTGGAGGCTCTTCCGAGGGCTCTTCCCACGTAGCCTCCCCTGATCCACATGCAGAGCTTTCCCCACATTTTAGTTCGCCTGGAAACTCAGGAATTAGCGCTTTGAATGGCAATAGGTCGATACGAGCTGACGATGGAGGAGATTCCAGCCAAGATAAAAAGGGTACACAGCAACAAGAAGTTGTGTTCAGAATGCTGTGCGCTAATCATGCAGCTGGTTGGGTGATTGGCAAAAAAGGGACCATAGTCAGAGTTCTGGAGAATGAATCTGGTGCTTCTATAAAGTTTGCAGCTCCTTTGACCGAGTCTGGGGAGCGTGTGGCCACTATCTCTGCGTGGGAGGTTTGTCATGCTACCGTAATTCCTGGAAGCTCTAACATAATTCTCATGCTAGTGGAGTAATTTTTGTATAAATGTGCTATCCTTGATCTGGGGTTAACTTAATCACCTGTAGGACCTTGAATCAGCCTGCTCTCCTGCACAAAAGGCCGTAGTTCTTCTATTCGCTAGAATTATTGAGGGTGTCGCTGAGAGGGGATTTGTATCAGGCTTGAATGAGGGTAGGCGTGTAATGGCTAAGCTTCTAGTTACATCAGATTTGGTTGGTTGTTTGGGTAGCAATGACGGTGAGATACTTTCAGAAATGAGAGAAGTCACTGGTGCTGACATATGGGCATTGGAAAGGGAGCAGACTCTGAATTGTGCTTCAGTTAATGATGTAGTAGTACAGGTGAGTTACCTCTCATATTTATCTAAATTCAACTGTGATATATGAAGGATCTTATGGTATTAATCAGCACAATTGAACAAGAGCTTTTTGTGAGATTTTGATTTTGATAATTGCCTCGTGTGTTGTGAAAAGTTTCTTTGTTTTCAGTGTGTTTTCTAGTAAACCATATATTGTTTATTGTCCATTCAGTAATTTTCTTTTGTTATCCAGTTAGTTTGAGATATAACAATCCATTGATACATGATGATATCTTTTTCTTTTCAAAATTCTAGGATAACTCTGCTAGATTTTTGTGCATGTGATCTGTATGCTTGATTCCAGCCAAATAAGAAAAAAAGAGAGAAAGATTTATATGTGTACGTTGGGGAATCCCAAGTGTGTATATGTGCATGCATGCGGGATATCTTCCTAGTCTTATTGCTTTATTTTTCCTTGTGATTTAATCTTGGCAAATTATTTATAACAACAAAATTTGGATAGCTAATTGCTATAAAGAATGGAAGGTTATATCTTGTGATGTTAGTTGATTGCCTAACTGGTAGGCAGCCTTTCAGGCATTTAGGGAGACTTATGAATCCTTATTTCTGATTTCAACTGGTAAGAAACTTTTGATGCCACCTGCTAGCCAAATTTATACTGAAAAGGGAATGTGCAATTTGTGCAGATTACAGGAGAGTATAAAAGTGTACATAATGCTCTGTTTCAAGTCACTGGTTGTCTGAGGGATTGTCAAGTGAGAGCAAAGAAGCCTTATATAAGAGTGACTGAGGAGCCTCTGAGAAATGATCTTGTTCCCCCCAACATAGGTGCTCTCTCTTCAGCGTTGAGGTTGCAGCAGGTGGAAATCCCTTCCCCCCCCCCCAAACAGGCCTCACTTCAAACTAAAATTCTTTCTTTGCAAAATCAACAGATCAGCATAGGAAAAATAAGCAGATTAGGCAACTAATAGCAAAAGTAAAGGGAGATGAATTGATTCAGGTGAGAGAGGGAATTCTTTTGGCCATGGGATTCAGGCCCCATTTTTGGTTCTCTAGAAAGAAAATGAGAGAAATGAAAGCAAAAGTGCACAAAAAATGCTTTATGGAAGTGAAATACTTTTGGAATTTCCTTATTTTTCTTCATTTTTTGCTGTTCTTAGAGCACCAAAAGGAGGTCAGAGCTATTAGTGCCCAATCTGGTTATTTCCTATGCTGATCTATTGCTTTTGTAGTTAGTAGTTTCTTTGAGAAAAATATTCTGGGACATAAATATCGACTTAATGGTATATTAATCTATATGATTACTTTATATTGAAGCTTTAATGGCAATTTTTGACAAATATTTGATTAGCTTTGGTTAGAGACCTTTTTTTTCGCCAACTTCGTTACATTTTTTCTTCACAAAATTTTACCTTTTAACATAAAATAGAATCTGCAAAGCTAGTCTGGCAGACTTATCTAAGCAGAGAAAAATTTTGCTCCTTTTTTCCCATCTGAGAATTTGTTTGCACTGTGAGGGGGCAGATTACGGATGGCTTTTTGGCTGTAGAGAAAGAACCAGATGTTTTTACTTGTCTTCAGGATTGTCTATCATTAGGCAAAGCCCCAACCCCTCTAACAAGACCTCTTGGAAGCTCTTCCTATGGAGCCTCTCCTGATCCACATGCAGAGCTTTTCTCACATCTTAGTTCGCAGTTACCACCTTTGCCTGGAAATTTGGGGAATAGTGCTTCAAATGCCGATATGTTGTCGCCACTGATACGTGCTGATAGAGTAGTTTCAGGCCAAGACAAAAAGGGTACACAGCAAGAAGTTTTGTTCAGAATGCTGTGTTCTTGTCATGCGGCTGGGTGTGTGATTGGCAAAAAAGGGACCATTATCAGAGCGCTGCAGAATGAAGCTGGTGCTTCTATATCATTTTCATCTCCATTAGCCAAGTCCCGTGAACGTGTCATCACCATCTCTGCATGGGAGGTTCGTCATGCTATTGTAATTTGTAGAAGCTCTAGTGCTCTACCATTAATTCTCACGCTAGTGGAGTTGTTTTTGTAGAAATATTCTGTTTTTTTTTTTTTTTTTTTTAATTTCTTTCTAGATCACAAACACATGCACACACTCACAGTCCCATTTATCATCTGTTTCATTGATCTGGGGTTGACTTGATATCTTGTAGAACCTTGAATCAGTGTACTCTCCTGCACAAAATGCTGTAGTTCTAGTCTTTCGTAGAATTATTGAGAGTGTCAGTGGAAGGGAATATCTATCAGGCTTGAGCGAGGGTAGACCTGTAACAGCCAAGCTTCTAGTTTCATCAGACTTGGTTGGTTGTTTGAGTGGCAATGATGGTAAGGTACTTTCAGCAATGAGAGAGGTCACTGGTGCTGACATACTGATATTGGAAGGAGACCAGATTTTAGATTGTGCTTCAGTGAATGATGTAGTAGTACAGGTGCGATTACCTTTCATATTTATCTGTATTCAACTGTGATTTTTGAAGGATCTTACAGATTAATATTTATTAATCAACACAACTGAACTAGAGTATGTTGTGAGATTTTGATTTTGATGATCACCTTACGTTGTGAAAGTGCTGTTTTATTTTTGGTGTTTATGAAGTGAATTTTTTAGTAAACCATACATTTTCGATATCAGTACTTCTTTTTTGGATTATCGAGTTAATTTGAAATATTATAATTCTTAGATACATGATAATTTTTTTTTTCTTTTCAAAATTTTAGGATAGCCCTGCTAGATTTTTGTACATGTGATTTTTATGCTTAATTCCAGCTAAATAAGGAAAGAAAAAGAGAAAGATTTATATGTTCATTGTAGGAGAGTCCCATGTGTTTATGTATAGATGCATGCGAGATACCTTTCAGGTCCTTATTTCTTTAATTTTTCTTGTGATTGCATTTTGGTAAGTTGTCGTCTACCAACAAAACTTGGACAGCTGATTGTTATAAAGAATGAAATGTTATATCTTGTGATGTTGGGCGATTGCCCAATGTAGACAGCCTCTCAGGCATTTATGGAGAGCTATGAGTCATTTTAAACTCCAACTGCTAAGAAACTTTTGGTGTCAACTGCTAGCCAGATTTATACTGAAAGAAAAAACATGTAACTTGTGCAGATTACGGGAGAGTATGAAAGTGTACAGAATGCTTTGATTCAAGTCACTGGTTGTCTGAGGGATAAATTTTTGCCCGGTGATGTGTTCAAAGAAGCGAGAGCAAAGTCCCGCTGTGTAAGAGTGAACAAGGACCCTCTGAGAAACAACCCTGTTCCCCACAACATAGGTACTGTTTCTTCACCACCGAGGTTGCAGCTGCCACAGGTGACCCCCCCTTCCTCTTCTCATCGTTTTGCACTTGTCATTGCTTTCTCCAGATTCTTCAAAAATATGTAGTTCATTCTAAGGGCCTCAGTGTCTTGGGGTGACTATAATTGCAGACTGTGGGAAGAGGACAAACCACAGCGATTTCAGATCATGAAAGGTGCTTGAAAACCTTTGGTGGGGATTCAGAGCTCAGGAGGTCAGTATTGTGCAACTACGGAAGCTGTCCTGTTTTCTTTTCTTGTCTTTTGTTTTCATACAAGTGAACCAAGGGAGGAGTGAGATTGCTCTGCATGCACTTTCTCATATGATATATTCGAAGTTTGATATTTGCATAGTTCTAGGTGGCTGGATGGGGACTACTATAGGTAGGGCCTGAGTTGAAGTTCATATACTTTTATAATTTAGGTATAACAGCTTTAGTGTTTATTAACTACCTTATGCAAAAGGTGATGGTTTAAGATGATTACGTGATATTACAAAATTTTTAATATCTAGATAAAATAACAGAAAAGGGAAAAAGAGGAAGAAAATTGGTATCTTAATACTGGTTTAGAAAAAAGGGCATTGATGGCTGCAGTAATTTATATTATTTTGTTGATTATGATGATGCTATTATACTGAGAACCAACTTGTACTTCTATCCCTTAGTTGATCCAAACTCCTTTCGAAGCTTAACCTCAGCTTCTTAGATGCGAATCTATTTCATTTTACTAAAAATATAACAGTGACGTATTGGGGCCATCGATAGAATTAATCACCTTTGATAGAAAATCAAAAGATTAACATTTTTTAGCAAATATCTGCCCTTTATACTTTCCAAACATATATGTGTGTATATATTATAGATATGTTTTTTTTTTTTAATGGTTTTTTTTTATTTTTTTATTTTTTTTATGTGCAGTGGAAACAAACTTGCTACTGTGACAAATACAACGGTGGAGATTCTGATTTCTGAACAAGTTTTTGGCTCTGTTTACGGTAAGGATGGGGCCAATTTGAATAGCATAATACAGGTAACTACCCATACAAAGACAAAAAGAATTATTGTTGTGGACTGTGTTGTATTCATCTTTTACACTTTATCGTCGTGAATAGCTTGAGGCAGTCAATTGGTGGCTGGAAAACTTTCATTTTCTCTCTTGTAAAAAGCTATACAGAAAATACCAAAAATTAGCATATGAAGGAAAGTTGAAATTATGATAAGTTGCGTATTGGGAAAATTTAAATAAGGTTTACTTTCTTTTTGTTTGTTTTAAATTTGGATGTCTATTCCCGTATAAACTTTAGGCCAATGATTACTTTTAATGCTGGGTAGTTTTGTGTTCTTTGTTATAGTGTTATTATAAACACGATAACAATCACTTCAGTGTGGTGCCCATTGATCTATGAGCATTACCAAACCATTTTAGCTTTCTTCCTCTCGTCCTGTTCTCAATTAATGGTGCTTTTAACTTCCAATTAATGCAGTGATGATTGATTAAATTATGTGATTGTAACTTATATTATAAATTAAGAAAATACATTGTGAAAGATCTAATATTAGGCCCATAATAATGTTTCAAGATCAGTGGAAGAACATTTGAAAGATATATAAACATAGCAGCACTTCGATATGAAGACAAGTTGCAGATACTCTCTGATGTGACTTTCTGTTTCAAATAGACTGCCTCTTCTTCGATGGTGGTAATGTAAATAAGTCACTAGGACCCAAAAGGGGAAGAGAAAAAATTGAGTCCTTTTATGCATCCACACATAAACAAATAAACATTTTCATACAAACTGTGCTAACCCTTGCAGTCAGTTAAATATTTTACCTCTTCATTTGGTAATCTGTATCAGATTTCAGGTGCAAAAGTCAAAGTGCATAATCCTCGTCCTGGTGAAAGAGACGGGAGGGTCGTTATTTCAGGGACACCTGATACAACCCTTGCAGCCCAGAGCTTGCTTCAAGCCTTCATCCAATCTGCAGGAAAAACACCATATCATTAGTCTCATCTCATTTAATCATCAAGTGATTGACTGACAGCTTGGTTGTGTTGCTCACTTTAGTTGTCCTTTTTGGAGTAGCTGGTCCCGGTGCATTTCTCATACTTGTGTGCAGATTCTACTTGAAAGCTCTGAAGGAAGAGAATCTGAGCAAAGAAGAAAAGTAAGGGATTCACTCACCTGCCACATGTCAACTGAGAAAGGAAACTCCAGCCAAAAATTTTGTCGATCGCCTACTGAGCTTGCAGAGAAAGGATAATCTCTTCCTTTTACGGTAGTGACTTCCAAGTTCATACACACGATGTAACTACGGGATCATATCTCTTAATTTTCTTGTATAAATACCCAATCATGTAATTGATCAATCATCAAGAAAATATACAATTTGTATAAAGTTTTTCTTTCTTTGTTTACCTTCTTCGTTTTCTATTTCTGATTTTTAACGCGGTATCCAAGCGTAGATACAATCTCTAAAGGTCCACTCCTCTATTTCTAGAGTATTCTGTTCAATTTCTTGCAGATAGAGCTTCTCTTTTGTCTTTAGTTGGGAGTCACTCTGTCGTTCCGAAGTTGGTAGAATTACGATGTTCTCGATTTTGAAACCCATATTCAATTTGGGTGCTTTTCTTGTGGTGAAGTGTGGTGTTTCTGCTTACCCAGCGGTGTTTTTTTTCACCAACATGTGCAGATTTCCTTCTGTTGCTTGCTGTAAGTGCCTGTCCGGAGTTGTCCATCGTGCAGCTCCGCTCTCTCTGCTTTAAGTTTTTTTTAATTTTTCATCGAGTAAAAGTGGTGTGCATAAGCTTCTTTTCTCTGCCTTCAGATATACAGTTCAATAGAACTGCACGCATCAGTCGATGCGTGATCAGCCCATGTGCTCCTAACCCGTGAAGATTGAATTATGTGCTGCATGTTTGTTGGTGTTGTAAACGACACGCACATCCAGCTTTATTAGTGGGCCAAACGACCTGTCGTTTAACATACTGGTCAACCCACAGAGACAGGTAGGACAATTTTTTTTTTTTTTTGGTTTAAAAAAGTACACATACTCCCTCAAACAACTATCTCATTGTCAATATTTTCATCAAAACTATCAATTATGTCAATGTCCTTCTAAACTATCAAACAATGTTAATGTCCCCTAATGACAAAAATATCATTTTTAAAATTAGAAAAAAAAATTAAAAAGAAACGATGATGTTTTTTTTTTTTTTTTTTAAATAATTACTTTCTTTTTTAAAAAAGTGGTTCGCCCACCCCCTATTTGGTTAAAGGGGGTGGCCGAACAACCCCCAAATGGCATAGTTTTAAATTTTTTTTTTTTTCAAATTTATAACTATATTTTTGTTATTAAAAATTTTTTAAGGTTATTTTTGTCTTTTTACTAGTCTTAGAAGACATTGACATTATTTTAATAGTTTAAGAAGGAACATTGACACAATATATAGTTTTGAAGTACATTAACAATATGATGGTAGTTTGAACGGGATATGTGTATTTTTTTTTTTTTAAAAAAAGTCGATCAACATTTTGGGTAGATTTGACTGCCTCCCATTTGGCTAAACCACGGTAACTACTTTTTGTCCATTTTTTTTTAAATTTTTTTTTACTTAATAGTTTTTATATATATATTTTTTTATTATAAGTCACATATGTCATAATTTGATTAGTGCTAATTAGAGAAAGTTAGGTGTAGTGACATATTTGTTATTTTTGCATACTAATAAGTTTTCAAAACATTTTTACATCATTCGGTGCTTATTGCAAAGAGAAATATTACACAAATTTTATTAAATTTTGGATTCAACGGCGATTTTCACTGCCAGGTGAGGGAGTAAACATTTAAAATTGTAAACTTAAATTTGTGAAGAATTTGTCTATTGCAAATGGATATAACACATGACTGATTTTGATTTTTTTTTCCTATTTATTTTATGAAAGATTTCACCTTAAAATCATATAAATATTATTTCTCCTCCACCTACCCTAGCCACAAAACCGTAGTATATTCTTTTTCAGTTTCTTCCTCCCAGACACGTTTGCAAAGCAGTCCGCGCCGATTGTTTCCCCATGCTTTTGAGCGGGTACACGAGCTCTACCGTCCAAATCAATGTCCGCAGACTAAGCCAACTTAACCACCTCAAAGCTTTTACGTGCTTTGCTCAAAACTCCATTGGCGCCTCTTTCACAAGCCTCACCGAGGCTTCACAGTCTTACTCATATCTGATTCAACTATGTACGGATGATAAGTCCTCAACAGACGTGGGGAAAATCCAGACCCACATGATCAAATCTGGTTTTTACCTAAATGTAGGTAATAAGGTTATGGATGCGTACGTTAAGTGCGGTAGTATCGAGGATGCTCGTCAAGTATTCGATGAATTGCCTAATAAGCACATAGTTTCGTGGAATTCAATGATTTCTTCTTACATTAGCCATAAAAGGAGAAAAGAAGCTATTGGGCTTTATGAGAGGATGGTTTTGGAGGGAGTTTTACCCGATGAGTATACGTTTTCCAGTGTCTTCAAGGCTTTTTCTGATCTGGGTCATGTACTTGAAGGCCGGAGAGCTCATGGGTTGTCCGTGGTTCTGGGTTTGGAGGTTTTGAATGTGTTTGTTGGCAGTGCTCTTGTTGATATGTATGCTAAGTTTGGTAAATTGAGAGATGCAAGGCTTGTGATGGACCGCGTTGTGGAGAAAGACGTGGTTTTATTTACAGCTTTAATTGTTGGTTACAACCAGCATGGTGAAGAGGGTGAAGCTCTCCAGGTCTTTGGAAAAATGATCAATGAAGGAATTAAGGCTAATGAGTTTACTACTGCAAGCATCTTGATCAGTTGTGGGAATTTAAAGGATTCAAGAAAAGGGAAGTTGGTTCATGGTCTAGCCATCAAATCCGGCTTTGAATCTGCTGTTGCCTCTCAGACTTCACTTCTTACTATGTATTCCAGATGTGGCTTGATAATTGATTCCTTAAAGGTTTTTAAACGATTTTCTAATCCGAACCAGGTGACTTGGACATCTCTTATGGTGGGTCTCGTGCAAAATGGTGGAGAGGGCATTGCTTTGACAAAATTCAGACAAATGATTCGCAGTTCAATAATCCCAAATTCTTTCACATTATCTACTGCTCTTCAGGCATGCTCAAAGCTTGCAAGGCTTGAAGAAGGAAGACAAATCCATGACATAGCCACGAAATTAAATTTGGATAGAGATAAATATGTAAGTGTCGCCCTCATTGACTTGTATGGTAAGTGTGGAAATACAGAAATGGCAAGGTCTGTTTTTGATGCTTTGATTGAATTTGACGTGGTATCCGTTAATTCCATGATCTATAGTTATGCCAAAAATGGTTTTGCATATGAAGCGCTTGAACTATTCAACACAATGAAGGATTTGGGACTTGAGCCCAATGACGTCACGTTTCTGAATGTTCTCTTAGCGTGCAACAATGCTGGGTTAGTTGAAGAAGGCTGCCGGATCTTTGCCTCCATCAGGGACAATCAAAATATTGAATTGTCCAGAGATCACTATGCTAGCATGGTCGATTTGCTGGGACGTTCTGGGAGACTTGAAGAGGCCGAAATGTTAATAGAACACGTAAGGAATCCCGATGTGGTCCTATGGAGAATACTTTTAAGTGCTTGTAAGATTCATGAAGCAGTGGACATGGCAGAAAGAGTTGTAAAAAGAGCCCTGGAGCTTGCTCCAGAGGACGAGAGTACATACGCCCTGCTATCGAATCATTATGCTTCCAGTGGAAACTGGAACCAGTTTATTGAGGTGAAAAGTGCAATGAAGGAGATGAAATTGAAGAAAATTTCTGCAATGAGTTCAGTTGATATTGATAAGGATGTTCATACTTCCAAAGCTGAAGATTGGTCTCACCAAAGCTGTAAAAAGATATCTGAAATGTTAGAAGAACTAATTGAGAAGGTCAAAAAATACGGGTTTTATTCCTGATGCAGATTTGTGTTGTAGCACTTGGATGAGTAGAAGGAGACGTTTTTTGTGTCATGACAGTTAGATGCTATCCATAGCAATTTTGCTCTATGGAGGATCAGCAATGAGACTGGTATTGGTCCATGGACTATTCAATTTTTCGTAAAATGATCATTCATGGATTTGTTGGTTTAGGATTGATCTGCATGTATTTGTTTCTCGGAACTGCAACAGACGGAGCCTGAATTTGAAGGGTACTTCATACTTGACTGAAGTTGCTGAGTAAATTAACGGAAACTACATAAAATTATGGCAGTATTAAGTATGATATGCTCTTATCACTTATCTAAAATTAAGCGTGATATACTCCTTTGGCCATATCTGAAATAAACAGAAATATATAGAAGAAAGGAATGCAGTGCCGAGTATGTCCTCCTTTATTTTTTCTGTTTCATATGATTTTGAGCAACTTCATCCTCTATACGTTGGCTAAATAGAGAAGGTGGGAAATACATAAACAACATTCCATTAGATCTTTTTGCAATTATAAATTACAAAACCAAATAAATAAAGTCAAATTTGAAATTTGTATTCATTTTAGATCCATACATGCAGTAACATGCTGATTAATGCAAATACTAAGAGAGGATGTCAAAAGAGCTTTGGACGTTGGGCTTGGCGCACCTTTGTATTTCATAACAGATAATAGCCGTTTTTTATTGTCCTCAGAATGCAGAAACAGACCTCTGAAGATGTAAATGGACTTGTTGGGCAAGATGCTGCTTGAAGTGTGCACTCACTGAAGAGTGAAAGATAATGAAATCTTTTGCCTTCCCCAAGGGAATGGCACTGTGCAGAGATATTCACTGGAGGGACCCCTGCTTCTTCAATCTGATCTTGGGGTAAACCATGGACCGTGCATCAATCAGGAAGCGCTCAACTGCAGTGGAAGCTCTAAATGGCACCAGAATTCTTAGAAAGGGGAAGAAAAATCAGAATTGTGAGTGTCTTCTTCCTCCTCTCTTGAGATGTAGAGAAATAGATGAAATGCTAGAGGACTTGGTCAGAAAAGTTCACGATCTCAGTCATGGACCTGGTACATGATATGTTTTGCAGGGACTTGGATGAGGATAGGGCATAATATCATCAGAGTGAAAGCTAGGCGAAGTTTTTTCTTAAAGCGTGCAGAAATAAGGCTACTGCTATCAAGATTCTCAAGAACTTCAGAGTTTGTGGGATTTATCAGAGTTGCACAGAATTCGTCCACCAACTAATTCATTCTGTAACTTATTAATTGATCCTCAGCTACATCATGAGCCACCGGCCAACGATTGATCCACATGGATGTGTTTCTCAGTATTGGAGACAGGTTAGGATTCAAGCTTCTGTTTAATTTAGACAGGACTTAAGTTAACATGTACTGTGTTAATGATTTTAGATTATGTTTATGCTTTTTTTAAAAAAAATTGTTCATTTGTCCAATGACTTCATTTTAAATTAAAGGAAAAATTTCGCTTATCTCCTAAGTATTGATGCTTTTACCAAGTTTTAGCCCCTTTTAATTACACCCCTATGTTAGACAGATGATGCTAAAATAACCAAAATATTCCTGTTTAAAAAATAAAAAATAAAAAGAAATTTGCAACGAGTTGCCTGGCTTACCCACAGCCACCCGTGGGTTCCATGTTTTTTTTTTTTTTTTTTTTTCATTTGTTAATTATTTAATTAGGATAATTTTGTATTTTTATAAGTCTACAGGGGTATAAGGGACATTTACTTGTTTACCCTAATAGTAGGAATGTAATTAAAAGGAGCTAAAACATACAATACTGGCTTTGTAAATTTTTAAACTTTGAAAATATGATTGTAAAAGTGCTTATACATACATTGGGAGATAAATGAAGTTTTTCTTAAATTAAAACAGACAGATAAACAGGAGAAAGTAAGATACACTAGTGAATGTTCATGTCAAGAAAAAAAATTGCTTTATTTGGTCCATTTGTATAATTTTCATGTTTTATGCGAGCTTTATTACGACAGATTTTTTTTTTTTTTTTGAATAGTTCATTACGGCAGAGTTAGTTAGTATAAATACATGCTAAAAAAATTACGCCATCATTGATTCATTTTCCACCCAAAGACTAGTGAACAAGGTATGTTTTCTGATTGTGGGAATTTGAAGATAAGATTCGAGGATTGTTAAACATTTACTGGAAGTATTCCAAACGAGCATTTCTGAGTTGGTCTCCACAAGCTCCTATACCTAGAAAGCTAAAATTATACCTTCTAAAGATGTGAATGATTTTTCTAAAATTCTCGAGGCAGGAACTTTATTCCATGCGTTTGCTCACTTGAACTGAAGAGCTTCTTTTGGCCTCCCCAAGAGAGATAAGATTGTTGCTGAGATATGCCTTGCAGAGAGCCCGGCTTCTTCTATCTGATCTTGTGGTGATCCATGGTCAATATATCTGTCAGGAAGCACCATTGCTCTCAACTGCAGAGAAAGCTCTAAAAAACATTAGGAGCAGAAAAAACGTAGTAGATGAAAGAACATAAGGTGAATTTCCTCAAAAGGGAGCTTGAAATTTCTACACTGAAGAAAGATTACCTTGAGGGGTCCATCCAGAATACCAGTCAAGCTTAGGTAGTGCGATACGTGAGATCCAAAGCCTCCAATTGAACCCTCTTCCACTGTTACTAGGACTTCATGCTCACTGGCCAATCGCTTGATGAGATCTGTATCCAAAGGTTTACAAAACCTTGCATCCGCTACCGTCACAGAGATGTCTCTGCTTTTCAGCATGCTTGCTGCTTGCAGACATTGTTGAACTATAGAACCATAACCCAAAATAGCAACTCTGCAGCCTTCCAACAGTGTTCTGCCCTTTCCAATCTATTCCAGTTTTTGAAGAAGGAAAAAAGATTTAGTGTAGTTGTTTGTTATGCATCCTTCACTTCAGATATTTAGCATTTAGTTACTAATGCGCTAACCTCAAGAGGGGTTCCTTTGTTATTAGGAGGAAGAGCTACTCCAATACCATTGCCCCTTGGAAACCTGAAGCAGCTGGGTCTGTCATCTATGACTGCAGCTGTGGCAACCATGTGCATCAGTTCAGCTTCATCAGATGGAGCCATGACCACCATGTTAGGCAAGCAAGCCATGTACGTAATATCAAACGCTCCGCAGTGGGTTGGTCCATCTGCGCCTACCAAACCAGCCCGATCCATTGCAAAGCGGACAGGTAGTTTTTGAAGAGATACATCATGTACCACCTTCATACCCATTGTAAAGTATTAGTGTGAAATTTTGCAATCAAAGTCTGAAAACACAATAAAAATTTGAAAAGGAAACCAATCCTTGTCTATTTTATCGCCTCACCTGGTCATACCCGCGTTGCAGGAACGATGAGTAGATCGTGCAGAATGGCTTGAGGCCCTCTGTGGCCAAGCCAGCCGCAAATGTGACAGCATGTTGCTCAGCAATCCCCACATCAAAGCAGCGATCTGGAAACTTCTTCTGAAAATAATTGAGGCCAGTCCCACCACCCATTGCTGCATGGATGGCTACAATCTTGTTGTCTACTTCAGCTTCCTTAATTAGAGATTCAGCAAAGTACTGAGTATATGCAAGTGTAGGGGATTTGGCCTTAAATTGCTGGCCTGTTTTAGGATCAAACTTGACAACCCCTGGAAGCATAACGAAGTAAGAACCTTCTTAACAACTCATAACAAGACCACGGGTTATTGAATTCAGTCTCACCATGCATTTTGTCAGGTGCTGCCTCAGCTGGGGTATAGCCTTTCCCTTTTTCTGTCACGATGTGGATCATGACTGGTCCTGGAGCAGGCATTGCTCGTACTTTTTGAAAAATGGTGACTAAATCTTCAACGTTATGGCCATCCACCGGACCGATGTAATATAATCCGAGCTCCTCGAAGAGAGTAGATCCAGAAGCACTGATCATACCCCTTGCGTACTCATCTACTTTCGCAGCAACTTGATGCGCTTGCCCTCCAATTTGCTTTGTGATGGTCTATCAACAGATAACATCCTAGTCAATATCTTTCTAGATATTATAGAAGAGATATAAGGAATTGTTAAAGTAAGCTTAGAGGTTTACTTTTGCAGCTTCACGAAGTTTGCGGAAGTTGGTGCTTGCTTGGAGCTTTGCCAAAGCACTGCTGAGGGCTCCAACTGGAGTTGCAGGACCATCAAGAGTGGCCGTGGGCAAAGACACTTGCTTATTGTCATTCAGTACAACGATCAGGTTAGAATCAAGATATCCTGCATTGTTCATGGCCTCATATGCTTGCCCTGCAGTCATGGCTCCATCTCCAATCACCGAAATGACATTGTTCTTCTTCCCTAAAAGATCCCTTGCAACTGCCATGCCTGCCACGAAAATATGATTATTCAACCCCAAAATACTTATGTACTAAAGAAAAGGAGAGGAAAAAATGCCGAGAACCAAACACACACCAAGACCAGCAGATATGCTTGTAGAACTATGCCCTGCTCCAAAAGCATCATAAATGCTCTCATCCCTTTTAGGAAACCCTGCAAGCCCAGAAGTTTTCCTAATGGTGTGCATCCTTGACCTTCTGCCTGTAAGAATTTTATGCGGGTATGCCTGCAAAATTTACTGCTTAGAACCTATAGCTGAGAATGTTGAAACACAATGTTCTCAAAAATTTATTCTGAATAAAAGCGAATTAATTTTGGTGCTGTTTTCATTCAGAAAATAAAGTTGCTCACTTGATGGCCCACATCCCATATGATTTTGTCTTCAGGGGTGTTGAACACATGATGCAGAGCCACTGCCAGCTCCACCACCCCTAAGCTTGAACTAAGATGCCCACCTGTCTTTGATACTGAGTATACAATATCCGCTCTAAGCTCTGCAGCTAGTTGTTCAAGATCCTGGAAAAAACATCTTCTAAAATTATAACCAAAACAAACAGTAATGGAGAAACAAAAGACAAAATTTTGAGCCGGCCGTGAACAAGGAAATATATATATATATATATAAAAACCTGTGAAGATAGATTCTTCATGTGAGCTGGGTAATTGATTGTGTCCAGCAATGGTGTGGCAGGTTTTTCGCCCGAGAAATTGATCTTCCATTCATCTTTTTCTCTCCATATCATCTTCCCTTCCTCACCATCTGAGCCACTAGCAGAAGAAGCTCTTAAGCAGAACTGTTGAAACACATCATCAACAACCATTGCACCATGCATAATCATGGTTGTGAGATCATAATACCCACAACGAAAAAAGCACCAAAACAATGATCTTAAAATAACTTCAAAAGGAAAAGAAAAGAAAAAGAAAAAAAAGGTAGATATATGATTTGTTCACCTGGTTTTTGCAGCTACGATTTATACTTGGAGCTTTCAGGTGGAGATAGAGAGATTGCTTTGGTCTAAAAAAAGAGCCGGAAACTGCCATAGCTGATTGCCGATACAATCTAGTCAGAGAGGGGGATGAGAATACTATGTCTGTGTGCAATTTTAGAGAGTGAACATGAAAAGTTTATATAGTAGGAGAAGGACAGAGAGAGAACCGCCTACGTGGCATAAGTACCTTGATCAATTTTTTTTTTTTTAGTACCTTGATCAATTTCTCGAGAAAGAAGATGTCCATTTTTCTTACTAAAAAAACCAAAGAAAAAAACATGTTACATTAATGAGTGCTGCTAGCCTCTAGGTTCAAGTGACGTGACAATTCCTAGCGGTTAAGAGTACTCTTTTGAAAAATTTTAATTGATGCACGTCATTTTTTTATTTATCTCATTTTATTAATTTTTTAAATTTATTATTAAATTGGTGGGATTTATCAATCTAATTATAAATTTAAAAATTAAATAGATAAGAAAATGATGTGTGATATTGTTTGTCTGTAATATATTATTTTTATTTCAAATCTAGACTAATACAGATGTTTGGTGGATAATTATAAGATAAAAATATAATTTTTTGCATTATTTTTGTTTAAATAATTAGATACTTTGTAGTTGACTTGTCAATAATATATTTTTAATCATTTTAGCAATTATGAAGTGTCTTCTATCGTTTAAAATTATTGGTTAGTTATTGATTTATCAATAATTAACTCTTAATCATTTTAGCAATGATGAACTCTCTCATCAATTTATAATAAAATTTTAATAAAATGTTTAGTACTCAAATATTTTCCTACATTAATTGCTACTTATTGTTTTCATAAAGAAAAATGTTATACACTACACCGAATAAAGCTACTTTTTGTACTCATTTATTATCGATTGATGTGACGTATTTTAAGTGATTTTTTATGTCAGCCACTTCTTGCACTCATTTACTATTACACTTTATTGACGTGGCAGGGTTTATTAGCCTTTATTTATTTGTTTTTTTTTGTTTTTTAACCAGAGTTGATCCAAGAGCCAATAAACCTTATCACATTAAGAGCATGTTTGGGTTGTGCTAGGAAATAGAGCTGGGTAAAAAAAAAAAAAAATTTAGAAATTTTTTGATTTTTAAATAGCTTTTTTTCAAAATAGTGTGTTTTTAACAATTTTTAGAATAAAAAAGTAAAAAAAAAAATATTTTATAATTTTTTACAAACATATCAGCTTTTTATTTAACACATTTTTAAGTATTAAAATTACTTTATAAACTTCTTAATGCAATTTCAAACATTGTTCTTTCATAAATTCTTTGGTAGAAGCACGTTTAATTGGTTGGCAAGGGGGGGGGGGGGGGGGGGTGGGGTGACCACTCCTGAAATGGTGTAGTTGCTGGGAGACGTGACTTATGTGAGATTCTTTTTAATCGGTTCCTATCACTTTACTGATTTACAAAGGGTTGAAACTTGATGTTTATGGAGAAATTGTTTATTAATTAATTAATTAATTAATATTATTTCTAATCAAATGGAGAAAGGGAGACATAGGGGTATTAATTAATTGTTTTGAAGTGACACTCTTTCTTTCAGGAACTGTAAATCTCAAAGCTAAAAATGTTGGTGAAGCCTAGGATTCATACGAGAAAACATAAATTTTCTATAAATTAGTTTGTAAAAAATTTTTTACAAATTATTTTTTAAAAGTGACGTGTGTTATTTATCATGTGAGAATCATATACTTTTTTAAAAGTTTAAATGACACGTATCGCTTTTAAAGACCGATTTGTAAAAATTTTTTACAAATCAATTTGTAAAAAATTTGTGTCTATATATATAATTCTTATTGCAGTGATCATTTATGATAGTATTCACTACTACTAGCTAGTCTCCTTTTCTTTTTCTTGTTTTTTTTCCCTATTCAAGAGGGGGAAAGGGGAAATACTAGCGAGTCTCCTTTATGTGTTAAATCATTACGATTTGATTTGTTTCAAGTCTTGTTTGTTCTTTTCTTTCTTTATTTCTTTCTCTTTTTTTTTTTCTCTTAAAAAAAAAAACTTTAATCGCATGTTTTTGAGAAAGAGTGTTAAAAATATTAGTTGGTATTTGTAGATAAAAAATGCTTCAATATTACAGCTTTTATTATAATCTTCTTACAAATTCATGTGACATTCTTACGTGAGTGCCACATCACCATAGGTAATAGAATTTGACATATAAATTTAATTTTTAGCAGCCAAGGTGGTAAATGCCACATAGACTACCATGTCAATTTTTAAGAGACTTATAATAAAAGTTGTAGTATCGCTAATAGCATTCTAAGCAAATATAATGGTATGTCGAATAATATGTAGGTAAGGAAAATGCTTGGGTTGTCAAGCATTAATTTTTTGTTGGCAAATTCATGTGCCAAAACATGTTTTTAAGTTGTAAAGTTTAATGTTGAGTTAAGGATTAAGTCGGTGTTTGAATAGAAAAAAGAAAAGAAAAAAGGATTAAATTGGTGTAAAAGTTTGTTCAAGATATGAAGAATTCAAGTTTATGAATGCAGTCCAACATAGACTTACTCAAAGTAAAACGACCACGGCTTTTGATTTCAACATCAAATGAAGGCAAGCTATGTGGCTTTATAAAATTTATTCAAAGGGCTATGTCTTTGCATTTTACGAAAATTTTTCAATTCCAATATTTACTAATTCAAAATGAGTTGTCAATAAAAATTTGAAAATTTGGACAAAATATAGCTCCGTCGAAGCTCGATCAACCAAACCAGCATAGCAAGTGCCATACTAAAACCCGAGAAGCTCAATCAATGCTCACTGAGGTGATGTAGAGATGATGTACAATAGTTTAGTAGTAAAGCTCGAGAGGGTCAGCTAATCTCTCGGTCAACCGAGGTAGAGCAATTTGCAATTAAACCTCAAAACCCTAATGGCTCGATCGACTAAGCTTGAGCCTTTGTTGACCAAAAACCACCCCTGGGTGTTTTAAACTTGATCAACTTTGACTTAAAACTTTGATTTTTCCCCTCTTTATATAAGCATCTCATAAGCCATGAATTTTAGGAGACCCAAAGGCTATTTTTTATTTTTCTTGACGAGGTTCCTAAACACCTTTTGAGCTTAAACAAATTCGATTCCTCTCTTTGTTTTTCACCAACTAAACCACATAAAACCTTAATTTACTAGAGTTTTGGGTTATAGCGGACAAAGTTTGTTTGTGAAGGTGATTCCTATATAAGAATGTTAGAAGTTTTGGAGCTACTACGATAATACTATGTGAGGTGAATAAGTTGTTTTTCAAGGTTACAAATTAGGTCTTCAGAATTACAAGGTTTTGTAAGCAAGAATAATTTGTAACACAAGTCTTCTATGGTGGATGCCTTTAGGGTTGACTGTCCTCCGGAGTGGTTTTAATTTTAAGAGTTTTTCGAAAAGTTTTCACTTCATTACCAAAATCTTTATGTTGACTTTATTTTCTGATTTGTTAGATTTTGTATCGATAGTCGGATTAATAATTGGCTTGGTAATCTTGTGTTTAACAACTTAGGGTCTAAATCAAAATTTTCATGAGGTACTATTACAACTTTTATTACAATTTTCATACATACTGACGTGATAATCCATAATTGATGAAATTATTAAAAATATATGGTTGATAACTTAGTTATTCATTAATTAAATTGACAAGTCAAATTTTTTACTAATTATGAACTGCCGCATCAATTTATAATAAAAGATATAATACCCTTAGCATCACTCATAGATATAATGGTATGCAATTATCGCTTATTTTATTGCATATGGACAAACAATAGGTAGGTAAGCCCCATGCTTCAATATTTTTCTTTTACCTTTTTTTATATGAAAAACTTTTTTTGTATATGATTCGTATGGAACATCGAAACGAGTATACATATATTGTATCCCCAGCCTAAGACTTTATAAACCCATACGCATGTTCTTATAAATTCCTCAAACAGATCTGCCATTTTGTATATATATGTTAGGATAACTATAACCTTTTGCAAAGCCAACTTAATTGGTATTATATTTATATGAACAACAGCATATTATAATTTTAGTCATGATCATGCCTCTCCATTATCATATTTTTCAATCTCTTTGTTTTTCTTTTCAGAACTCTAAAAGTAGAGAGGCCAGGGAATGCATATGTGATGGTCGGTAAGTAGAAAAAGGCAGTGTTGCCTCTTCTAGATTAAGGTCGGCAACTTTCTGGAATTAGAGTAAAGATCAACGACAGCCTGGGCTGATGCAACAGTGCATCAGCCCAGGCACATGAACAGTGAAATTACTGTTTATGGGCCCCGTAAATAGTGTTTTTTTTTTTTTCTCCTCTTATTTAGCCCAGGCTGATGCACTGTAGCATCAGCCTGGGCTGCTGAGAATCATCACTCCTGGAATTATCATGAAGGGGTGTTATTCCAACAAATAGTTGTATGATTCCAAGATTTATTCTAAGATATATATATTAATATTGACCACCCGGAACCTCTCCTTTTGCATTCTTTATTATATATTATCTGTATAATTTCTCATTAGTAACTTCTTGTTGGTATGGCGAATCATTCAAAAAAGAAAAAGAAAAAAAGTAGCCTGTGAAAATACAAGTAAAATAATAGTAAAGTTATTGTTAGCGTAAGCTCTACCTAATATTAAAGCAGGGAGATTAGAAAGCCCAAATATATATACGGCAGCAACATGTAATTAAGAACGGACAAAAAGACATGGTTTGTGGACTTAAAATAAACTTAATTAATTGCTACATATTCTGAAATCAATCACGATATATAGTTGGTAAAAAAATGGAAAAGAGTTGAAGGATTAGATGCTCATCTTCACGATCGTCTGAGGGAAGAATCTTTGAACATCAAAACCGTACAAAAATTGTGTGTGTGTGTGTGAGAGAGAGAGAGAGAGAGAGAGAGAGAGAGAGAGAGAGAGAGAAGGAAGGGTTTGGAAATTCTCCGTTCAGCTGCTACGACAGATGAGTCGTTGTCACCAAGACACATTACGTACCCATAACGACGTGTTGTACAGTCATCTGACATGCCAAATCATTTTCTCAATCCTAGAATGCCAATCAGCTTTCAAAGANTATTTTACGTTATATTAATTATGCGGTAATTGTAAACATCAGCCCAGGCTGATGCTACAGCTTGGGTCTGATGTAGGTCCTATATAAATTTTTTTTTTTTATTTTTATTTTTTATATGGGATCACATCAGACCCAGGCTGATGCTAATCGAGACTCTTAATTATGTAGGTTTTTTTACAACTTACGGCAAATATAAACTTACAAATATAGAAAAGTTGAGTTGCATGCTGAAAAGATGTTAATATATATATAAGTGGTTAATATAACCTAATTGTATCTAAACCGATAGGTCTAAGTTTCTAAGTTGAGTGGTACGGCAGATATATACCTATATTGGCACCGAAAGATGAGGAAGGGCATAGACACGGCGGCCCATGCTCCAACAAGAGGCAGCAATGGAGAATTTTTCGCAAGGAATATAATGTTTTTGAACCCAGCACACGTATTGCTTTAACGAGCGAACAAAACCCAACTCTTTGAACATTTTACAGCTCCCCTTCTTTACGTGCGTTTTTGTCAATGACTTGTTATATATATTTTTTTATTAATTAGGAGAGAGTTCATTTACTCCTATGGTATTATTGCAATATATGTTTCACATAGTTTAAAAGTTTGCGATGTATTAGTCCTTATCAATTACTTTTTGACGTTATAGTTTTTCGTAAAATTAAACTGCTAACAAGTGAATATAATATTTATAAAAATATAAATATCCTGTTAATTAAAAAATTTAAATAGAAAATTAATAATATAATAATCTGAAAAATAAGATGACAGTATTTTCACTTTTTTATTTTATTTTTTATTATTTTATAAATGAGAGTATTTTGGTCATTTTTCCTTCTTTCGTTACGATTTAATAAAAAATTTTAACGGATGAGAATTGAAAGGAATTGATACACCTGACACTCATATTGCAAAATTTTAAACTTTAAGATGATATTGCAAAAGTCATAGGCTCATAGCGGTTTGGGAGTAATTAAGTGAAATTTCCCTTCTTATTTATCTTTCAATTACAACGTGTCTTTTTTTTCTTAACTCCTAACAATTAATTACATTATATTCATCTCATTTAATTGAGATTAGTGTACATATGTAACCCATAATTAAACTCAACAGATTTTTTACGGACACCAAATATTATTCATCTCTCGTAAAATATTGATTTGCAATAGAAGAAAGACTGAAAAGAAAATTAGAAAATGAGGAAATTAAAAAGAAAAGCAAAAAAGCAAAACCCTGACCTCAAGTTAAACCTCTAGATAGGGCTATAATTGAGTCAAGTATTAAATGTTTAAATATGTTCATTTAATTTTATTTTGAACATGGACTGACTTCGAGCTTATTATCGAACTAGATAATTTGTTCAATCTTGGCTGAATGAACTCGAGCTTATTCAAGAACTGCTCAGTTAACTTATTAATTCTTTATATAAAGTAAATATTTTGATTTTTTTTTCGTAAGTTCATACTAATTATTAGTTAATTAATTATTGTTAAGATTTTATTATTTGAGTTAATTAAACAAATTAACTTAAATTTTAAATAATTCAATTTTGAGTAGTTTATATGTATGTTTTATGGTATATATTTAAATTTATTGTGTGCGCCCACACATATTTATGCACACACACAGACACATATATATGTCAAGACTCACAATAACTATAATTCAAGTTATATATAATATATTAAGAAGATATTTTTTTCTTTACTTAATTAAGATGTTCTAATTACGAAACTAAAATAATACTATAAAAAATAATAGAAATTAATGAAGTTATATGAGCTTATTCGTGTCAAGCTGAATTTCTATAAGTATATCTTATTTAATAATTAAACCTAATTTTGTGTTTACAATCGACTTATTTATTAAACTAGCCGAATTCAAGTTGAATTTATGTAAGCGAGTATACATAAAGTAGATTATCGAATAGATTTGTTCATTTATAGCGCTACCTACCTCCGCACCACGAACCACCAGAGGCCGACTTACAGCTGTGGGTCTACCCCTGTGCCATTGTCTCGACGTGGGTCTCTCACCAATATCTCTATTCGCGGCTTGTTGCACATACAATAATATTACAGGCTTACGTTTGAAGTTTTTATTAGTAAGCCTGAGTGAAAAGGGACAACTGTGGCTGACTCTATTGTAAACAGAATATGTGTAAGCTCATCAATTTGTTGTTTAGTTATAAATGCGTGCATGGGGAACCTTGGGTTTGTCCTAAAGAGAGCAAGCATCAACAAGCCGGCTTCATGCCCAGATGCCTCCGACATGAGCACGGTTTGTCTCTCCTTCTGCACTAGTTCATACAAATATTTCCACTTGGATTTAGGTATGGCCCGCAATTTTTGACATTATTCGTGAACTTAATATGAACTAAATATGAAATTAATTGATTAGGGTTAAATGGTTTGACCCGTACGTTTAATTAAATTGGTCGATTTATAATTGACTTATATAATCTTATCTCATACCTCGATCTGACACGAAATTAGCGAATTATAATTGAGAGGTCTGATCGTTTAAATACAACAAATTATAAGTTTTGAATTATGATAACAAATTAACATCATTTATATCTTAAATTATATTTATTTTCTCAAATTCTTGAAATGATGTCAATTTTTTTTTTCTATATTATAGAAAAAAAAAAAATTGACATCATTTCAAGAATTTAGAAAATAAAATATAATTTAAGATATAAATGATATATGACCCTACTAATAGTAAGCTACTTATCATGTACAAGTGTAATTGAGTATATAGAGTAATGTTATATATATTGTATTTTTTTTTATTTACAATTATCGTACAGTACTGATGTGACAATCTCAACCAACCTTTTGATATATATATTATATCCTAATGTTACATAATGTCGTTCAAAGTAAATACCCTTGGTGGTTTTATGTGCCATGTTATGGATATCAACTTTTCTGTACGTCATCGATCAGTACTTCTCCTAAAAATTTATGGTATTAATAATTAATTTTTGCATATAGCTATAGATAACTTTGATCTC
The DNA here is from genome assembly GCA_900184695.1 of Betula pendula. Lineage (NCBI taxonomy): Eukaryota > Viridiplantae > Streptophyta > Magnoliopsida > Fagales > Betulaceae > Betula > Betula pendula. Next base: position 28,986 of record FXXK01001588.1, on the reverse strand, counting down.
TCCCTTGAAAATAGATTATTTAAGAGAATGTGAATCTTTTCTGAGAACATTCTCAGAATCTCAGGCCGAGATAACTAGAGTTGATTTTCCTCTTGTATTTTGTCTTTATAATTAATTCCCTCTCCTACATACCAAGGAGTGGACTTTCTTCTGGGAATACCCCGGTGCCATTATTGTTATTTTTTGTCTCTTTCCTCAATAAATCCTCATTTATTCAAAAACCTTGTATGTAAGTAATTTCATCCAGCAATTCTACATATTTCTGCTCCAAATATACTTTTTTTTTTTCCTTTAATATTTAATACCCGATAATCATGTTTGCGTTATGATAGCAAGACTAGCTGAAGAAGCTCTTTTTTCTTTTCGATGTCAGATTAGACCAACCAAGTTAAACACCAAGGCCGCCGTATACTCCTATAATAATGTGAGTATGATGCGAGTCACCATGCATTAATTCCTTCGTGTATTTTTGTTGCTGATGACAAAAAGTTAAAAAATAAAAAAAGACCCATAAGTTGATGAATAGAACTCTTTTAGGGTTGTCTCAACCTCTAAACTTGACTGTTGGTTTTCAGATGCTTAGCCAATCGTCATCTTAGTGAGACAAAAGCAGCCCACGCCGTCCCCGTCTGGGGATGTTGTTTGGATATATATGGATAGCCTTCCAGTTCCACGAACCAAACTAATTATTGTTTGTTTGTTTTTCAAGATACCAGTAGGCACGTAATAAAGTTTCGCTCCATCATTGGTTGGAAGAGTGCTAGCTGCTTATTAGTAGATGCTCTAACATTTTTCTTTTTATTATAAGTTTTCAAATTACAAATTGAGATGATAGTTTATAGGAAACTTACTTCGTAAATATATGATACTTATTACATTAGCTATTAAAGAAAAATATTTGTAGTACTACAATTTTTATTAGTGAGCGGGGCTAGTAACCATTTTTCTTTTTTTCTTTTTTTATTTAAAAAAAAAAAACGTAACGACTAAATTGAAATGTCATGAATACTTATAGACTAAATTTAATTTTTCCCCTTATTTTTATATTGTGTTGCATGTATTTTAAAGGTTGACCACGTTTCACATTGATGTAAATTTTGCTTTTCAATTGATATGTTAACATATTAATTAAGAGTGCAAATTATTATTTATTATTAATTTAAGTTTTAAGAAAAATAATTAATTTATTATGGTATTAAAGTAGCTATTTTAATTTTGAAGCGTTATTTCACATGATTTTGGCTTAGGTGTGGTAAAAGAACTACAGTACTATAAGTGTTATGGTTTTTTCAACTGTTCAAATTTAATTTCAAATTTTTCATAAAAAAAAATTAAAAGAATAAAATTAAATCTGAACAGTTAAAAAAACTACTACACATATCTTAGCCAAATCCATTTCACACTTTCTCCTATTCAAAGTTTGTTTGTTTTTATTTGTTTGTGTTATGTGTGAAGTCCCACGGATTAACTGATCATTAAGGGAGTGTCAAGAGTTTGGGCCTGCTTTACGTGGATTAACCTCACTGACAAACGCCAGTCTTCTATAAACGGGTCGAGGTTTCAGTGAGTTTTGTTGTAGATCATATTAATAAAAAATTTGGATGGGCTAGGCCGACCTTCACTAAGCCTACTGTAGCCCAATTAACTTTCAGGTTAGGTTGGATCGAATATATTTGCTAGGCTTAATCAATTTTTTTTGGGTTGGGCTTGGGCCGTTATACAGGAAAAATAGATAATCAACACCAGTACACCCACCATTGTCAGTTGTAATTGTAAGGCAACATATATATACTCTTTAAATGGAAAAATTTTCAGCTCAAAGCAGTGATTATTCCGGTTCAATCACAGTTAAACATAATGCACCAAAAAATAACAAAGACAATGTGGTTTACTTGTTAACAAGGTCAGGTTCATGAAATAAAACGAATAACAAGCTTCTTAGCACTAGAATCATATTTTATCAAGGAGTAATACTACTCTTTATATTCATTTTATACCGATCGATACGACATATTTTAAATTTTATATCAGTCTCTTAAAATTGGCCAAATCAACATTACTCTTTATCAAGTTCTTTACACGAACAATATTTAAGACTGTGCCTGACATGATTAATCCATGTTAATGCAATAATATAAATGATTAAGCCCCACAAATCTTAGAAGGCTGTCGTAGGACATGAAAGATGGATTAGGATATATAAAATGTTAAGGAAATTAAGAAGTGGGTGTTAAGAACAAGCATATCGATCGGGAGCACCAATTTCTTACCATGTACAACATGGCGTGAAGATCAGCAAACCGAGTATTTCCATGGACAACATCAATCGTCTTTACTGTAATCCAGAATTAGTGGGATATGTATCCTAGTTTTTGTATATAAATAGGTTGCCAGTGTAAACGTTCAAGCAGTACAGAAAATCATTGAGAAAGATTATAGTCTTTTCCTTCACCTTCGTCGTTCTATATATCTCTAATTTTTACATGGTATCTGCATCTTTTTAAGGATGGGAAATTATAGAAAATAAGGAAAATCTAATCGTCAAAAAGTGAACAAAATCAAGAAAGAATCAAAAGGGATGGAATTAATTCGTTGCAAAATTAGAAAATCGCTTAAATTATTTTGCATCAGATGGATCAGCTTGAGTGGACTTTTAACAGAGGGTTAATTCTATCTGAATTTTTTGAGTGGACTTCTGGTGAAATATTCTGTCTTGACATTGTTCAAGCCAACTTCTAACAGAGTTCAAGCCAACTTGCAGTAGACTAGTGCTCTACACACGAGTGGACTCGCTAGGTGATTTTTTGAACTTTTTCTTAAAATATATATTTTTAATAAATTTGTCTCCCCAAAATAATATTTTAATTTCCTCCCCTTAAAAATTTTTCTTTTAGTTTTATTTAGTCTCCCAGCCTCTACACTTGAACTCTTTGACCTCTAACATATTCTTCAAATGCTAGAATTATAAATTGTCTAGTAAAAAATTAGTTCTATTCTACCTAGCTTTTAAGTTATTCTCATAATTAGAAATAATTTAAATGTAGCCAATTAGCCATGTCACAAGTTTCTCAAGAGAGAGATTAATTATATTTATCTATTTACTTTGTATTTATTTAAATTCGTCCCCTTACACAAAAAATTATGGTCCGCCCAGTCTCTACGTGCCCCGTTTATATCCTACATCACATCCGTTAACTATAATTCGAGGGACAGGGGAGTTGTGGTCCTGTGGATGAGCGTATGTACGTCCTCCAACGATCTATCCAAGTATTGGTGTAAGATCAATCACTGAGAAATTTTGTGATAACAAGAAGTCCTTCAAATAATAATTGATCACAGCATCAAGTTAGCTAGGAAATTACATGCATGGTCACCCTCAATATATATATTGCACATGCATTGCATACGACCCTGGATATTGCATGTCTGGCAGCTCATCAGATGGTACGAAAATGGAGCCTGTAGCCTTTCAATTTGGAACTTCTGGTCCCGTTTGTGAGCCCTGCGGACGTCGCTACTACTGCATTACGTACGTACGAAAGCTTGTCGCTTCTTTGATGAGCGCACATGCCACAAGCGAAGAAATAACTCGCCATTGTCACTACTCATTTCTTGTCGTCTGTCGATGATTAAGTCTACAAAGCTTATAGACAGACGTGGCCCGTGGGTTCTAGGTTGACGTGTTTGCATGACAAATGAATGGATATCTAACCAGACACGTCAGTGATAGAGATATATTCACTTCAGCAAACTCATAGTACTATCGATTGTGTTAAGCTATGATTCAATTTATCTTTAAAGAACGTTTGCATTTCTTACCATTTAATTTCTTCCTAAGCGTTGTCTAATGGACAGTACTATCTGGTCACCAAGAGCAAAACCACCTTATGGCTTGAGAGGGCTGAAACTCCCTAAGCCATAAGGTAATTCCCTAAAAAATTAAAAAATCTCTTAAAAAAACTTTTTTTAAAATTAGAAATTAGAGTTTTAAAAATTAATTTCCTCCCCTCCAATTTCTTTATTTTAAGTTTCATCTCTCCTGATGGTCACGTTCAAGTAGAGTTGCTATTTTAGTCGCCCCTTTTGCCATTTTGAATAGAAAAAAAAATTCCTACTATTGATAAAATCAAGATAAATTTAATCATTTAATTATATTTTAATAGTTAAATATTCACCCTACATTTCAGTTCAATATTTTGTGTTGTGCCTGACTTGTTGAGGGGAGTTTGAGCCTACACGTGAAAGACACCTCTTTTCAATTAAATATTTCACATATTGGATTTCACTTATTAAGAAAGATTTTAAAAACATACATGAACTAGAGTGTTAGAATATAATTACATCATTAAATTCATCTTGATCTTAGATCATTCACAATGAACTCCTCAAACAAAAGTTAAATTTGAGGAGAAAAATCCACTTTATCAAATTTGGAGAGCCACCCTTAAAAGGAACCAAACATCAATCTCTCTATATTTTTCTCTACTTTAGCTAAAAACAATTTTCTCTTAGTTTTAAACCAACCACTTTAATTGCAATATTTCAAGTTGGTTTTGGATAGATTTGTCGTTTTAACTGATATGAGAGATTAGAATTTAAATATAGTTGAAATTATTCATGGATTTGTGGATTTGTGGTTCATGGACATATCTCAAGTAGTTTTAATTATGAAAAAGTCCACACACCCCTTACAAACTACTACCTAAGTGATAATGTCCCCTTCCCCAAACTTTCAATTGTGATAATATCTCCCAAAACTACCAAACAATTGTCAATATCACCGAAGGCTTGCAAAAAGACAAAAATAACCATACAAAATTTTTAATAAGACAACAATACCCTTATGAACTAAAAAAAAATTATTTTTATTTTTTAATAAATAATATTTTTAAACGAAAATCTTTATAATTTTTTTAAAAAAATTTTGAATTTGTCCAATTAGGTGGTAGTATTTTTTTTTTTTAAAAAAAAGCAATAAATTTTTTTTTTTGTTTTTAAAAAATTAGTTTTAGTTTTTTCTAGCCCTTATGAGTTTGAAAAAAAAAATTAAAATTTTATTTTTTAAAAGAAAATATTTATATTTTTTTAAAAAAAAATTTAGAATTTGGCCAATTTGGTGGTAGTATTTTTTTATTTTTTATTTTTAGCTTTAGTTTTTCTAGAATTTTTTTATTTTATTTCATTAAGGGTATTTTTGTCCTTATGAGTACATTAACAATAATTTAATAATTTAAAAAATATTGTTACAATTAAAAATTTTAAAATAATATTACCAATGGAGTAATAATTTAAAAGAGTTATATAAACTTTTACCTTTCAACTATCATAATTCAAGAGTAATTATATAAGTCACTCTCTATGTCTATCTTGTGTCAACCAAAAGTGATGTGGCTTTTAAAATTATCATTGAATTTATTATCGATGATTATTGACTTTTGATCTAATGGTAATTTTAAAAGCCACGTCATTTTTTATTAACACAAGATAAACATGGAGGGTAACTTGTATCATCACTCTTAATTCAATAATGCGCCTTAAAGAAAGCGGTTTGGTTTCAACTGCATGTCGCGGTTCGTGATTTGTACAGTCATGAAGTGTTTGATTTGCACTATAAAGCAATTAATGAAATGTTCCACAAACCAAATGAAGTTGCAGATGAGCATTAATGAATCATTGGTTTAAAACTAATGAACCAAATGATGCGCACGTGAGCATTAATGGAGCTTAAACGTAGTATTGATTTAAGGATAGTAATTTCTTCGGACTTGGTTAGAAAAAATTTTATACAACTCACTTAAATGCATGATAAATGTTATTTATTAATATTAAAGTTTTCAAAATTCAAAATAAAAGTTAATGACTATTAAATTTTGAAGAACCTAACATTAATAGATAATATTTATTATGTATTAGAGTAAATTAAATAAAATTTTCTCCGATATAAATAGGAGAAAATTTAGATCCTTTATTTAAAACTAATGAACNAAAAATAAGCTTAAAAAATTAAAGTCGGGAGCTTATTAAATGGATCTTTTTCTGGGTCACACATACAATCCTCTCAGAGTGGTTCTATCAGTTTTTGTCTTTTTTTCTCTATTTATTGGATGAAAATTTCAAGTTGTTTTGGTTCTTATAAATATTTCACGTGTAGTACTGTTATTTTATTTTACATTTTACTGTTAAAAAGATTTTCTTTTCTCAAAATTGCTTGTAAAGAGGAATTCTCTTCAATGTATATTATATTATATCTGTTCTGTCTCTCTCATCAATTCATTCTCATCGATACCATTGGTTTTATTATCACCAACCAACATTGAATGCTATTGTACCACACTTTTAGTTTACTCAACTCTGTATCATATAAATTACAAAAAAAAAAAAAAAAACTCTGTATCATATCACCTACCAACATTGAATGCTGTTGTACCACACTTTTTGTTTACTCAACTCTGTATCATGTTGCCATGAGTAATAAACATATGCTTAATTATAATTAATTAAAGTAATGCTTTTTGTACAATTGTTTTTTTTATCTAACTTCAGTCTTCATCCAGCTAGTTAAATATGATAATACTCTTGTTTTTTTCTTCTATTATCACATTAGATTAGTTGGATGAAATTAGACAAACAAATTATACAAGAAAAATTACTCAATTAATTACATTACCGAACTTGTCGAATGCTTACTATACATTCCAATTTTTTTTTTTGGTGACAATGTTGTACAAGAAATGTCCTAGATATTGTGATAGGTAGTTGCGCCCGGCCCGGCCTATCTTCGTTGTAATCCTCCTCTTTCTTTTTTCTTTTTCCTTTTTGTTGGAAACTTTAGAAAATTCTCCCTTAATTTTTAATCGTTTTGAAATGACATCTTTAATGTTTAAAAATTCTTATTTTGGTTCTTTGAACCTATAATTTTTGTCACTTAGTCCGATATTTTTGATAAATCATGCCAAAATTTCTATAATACCTCTATTTTTTTTTTTTAAAAAAAAAAAATTATAAAAGAATTTCAAAGATTCATGCGTGGGTATTTTCGTAAATTCCGTTAAATCCTAACTAACACTTAAATCCTTGCAATTTTTTCCTAAAAAAATTATGGGTATTTTGAGAATTTTCACAGAATTTAACAAAAAATCGAATTAAGCTAGTGATGGAAATTAAAAGTTCATGAGACCAAAATAAGGGTTTTTTAAATATTATGAAGACAGTTCAAAACGGTTAGAAGTTCATAAGACCTCTTTTTGAAATTTCCTATTTCTTTTTTTTTGGTCATCCGTACATGTGCACACACGGATGATCGTCGATTTCAAGATTTTGTACCAATATTGCAAATTAATGCATACATAGGCTTATACCTTTAAAGGAAGCCTTTAGGTTGTGCTAAGACATGAACACTTGAAATTGTACACTGCAGATACCATCGCTCTTTTTTCTACTTTTTTATTCTTTAGTTTCTGTGATCAAGGTCTCTAAGAATGTTAATCTTTAGGCACACTAGTATGTTATCAAATGGGTTGCTTTCATTATTATTATGGAAGCATTTACAACTCTCTCAATTTCTTTTCTTTTGTAAGAATCAAGAATAGGAAATATCCATGATCCCTATCCCTTTCCCCTGTTTGTGCTCATGAAAAAAAAAAAATTTGTACATTGTCGTACTCTTAGGCCTCCTCTCTTTATTTTCTGCCTTTTCTTAGTGGGGCTCTAGAAATTATTGCTTAAATCTCATTATAATTGTGGGAGATTCTCTTATGAGAGTATGGAGAGAGGTTAATATTTGATGTGGTCAAGTGGTTACCTGACATGAAGATGAGAGAATTGTGTGCAATACACCTTATTGTGGTCTAGGTGTCTCTTGGTCCTGGGGTTGGCTGCCTCCTAAGCTAGAGAGATGGACCTTTCGTTGGGCTGTTGGAGTTAGACTTATTCGAATGGCTTTAGTGAGACTCTAAACCCTTTGACATGAATAGTCATATTGTTATCGAATCAGAAGGACCTTAGATGGACATGCCTTATAAATCCTTTAGTGATTGGGTACACCAGTAAGGCAGTAACTCTCCAAATCCCTTGAGTGACTTAGCTATAAATCTATGAGTGCCCCTTCTATACGGTCATTCTATAAAAGTGAGGTTTTACAGCCTTCAATTAAAATATAACACATCAGCTAGAAAGTAATAAATACAATAAGATTGAAAACACCATATCAAAAACCAAAATAACCCATTCTAACTCTAGTAAACCACTGACCCACGCCTAAACCATCCCACCTCCCCGGCCACCGCCTCCGCCTCAGCCGGAATCCGCTGCGGCCGCCGGAAGAAAAACCCAAGCATCAAACTCCCCAAAATCAACCACCCTACAAATTCCAAGCAAAACCCATAGAAATTCGAAGGAAAACCCACAAAGTTTTGGGGAAATCCGGCGGTGGCTTTTGGCGTATTCCGGCGGTGGCTTTCGGCGGTTCCGTCGGCGGCTGGAGAGGTTGGGCGGATGCCGGCGGCGTCTCTCTCTCTCTGTTCATCTCTCTCTCTCTCCCTCTCTTGGTTCTCATCTACCGGAACCTTATTTCTCAAAGAAGACACAGCAAACCCAAAAAAATTTAATTCTTCACACAACCGATTCGGGTAAGGCATGACAATTCTCAAAAAAAACCCATAAATCGTATACACATAAAAAAAATGAGAATCAAATTAAGAGAAATAAGAATTTACCCTTGATGAACTCCGGTTCTCCTCAAGTCTCGGGTCCTCCTCAAAATTCGTGGTTTGATTCCTTTTTCCCTGTTCACTTTCTTAGTCCTGATCCTCTCTCTCTCTCATTTCTCTCACATCTCGCCCAGTCTGAAGCAGAAGCAAGGGAAAAGGAATGAAAGAAAGGGAAGAAAGGAAGAAGGGTGTCGGTGAGTGGGTCGGCAGGGGAAGAAAATGAAAGAAAGAAAAGAAAGAAGAGTGAGAAGTGGGGTGTGCGGCTGGTGAGGTGGGGCGAAGTTCGCGCGCGTTGAGGGGGGCGATTCCTACGACGGCTATGAGAGGTATGCCTGGTTTGAGGTGTTGGTATTATAGGGTTAAAAAGAACTAAAGAAGGAGGTATCCAGTGTTTTAGTCTTCAGTGTAGTTTAATGTAGTTATTGCCTTTTAACTTATGTGTCAGTTTTGGTGGAGTTGTAGAAAGTTAGTATTTACAGAAGGACGGATTGAAGGTTTTCTCTAAATCTATTATTATGATATAATATATCTATATAATATATATATATATATAAAATAGCTAAATCATCATCGGAATTGATACAAATTGCGACAATGTGCACAAACCCATATTATATAAGCTAAAAACGATTTTTATCCCTTATTTAAAATCTGAACCGGTCTGAGCCGTTGCATTTTTACAAGTGAAACTGTTTTACTATGATTTTTCTTGAAACGCCTCTCACTCTCTATCATCAGGTACACGTCTCTTCTCTCTCACCCTAACACCGTCTCTGCTCTCCTCTTTTTTGTCTTTGTACTTTGTTTTCTTTCTCTCTCATTCCACGTCTCTCTGTCTTCCTCCTTTTTGTTCTTTTTACTTTTTTTTTTTTTTTTCTCTTTTACTTCTATTTTCTCTCATCTCTCTCTGGTTCACTCTCTCTTTCTTCTCTTCCTTTGTTCTTTTTACTTTTTTTTTCTCCTCTCAGTTAGTAGATGTCTCTCTCCTCCTCTCCCCTAACGCATGCCTATCCCTCTTTCTCTTTTGCTTCTTTTCTCTCTCTGGTAAAAATGTTAGAGAAAAAATAGTAAGTTTTATGAGAATCTGGTAAACACGTGTAGAAAAATATAGTATTTATATTATATAGTATTTGTTATTTTGTCATTTTGTCCATTTTCTTTTTGTCCTTATTTTCATTCTACATTTATATATTATTTTATTTAACAATTACTTATTTTTTGCTTTTGTAATTTTACACCAGATCAGTGAAACAATGGTGAGTAAAAGTTTCTATGTTGCTTTTTACAAAGATAAGTTTTTAGTTTACATTGTTCATTTAGGTTTTTTTTTTTTTTTTTTTTTTTTTTTTTTGTAATGCACACTGTTTTATCATGCTTAATGATGAACCAACATTGCCTCGAAAGTCATTGGAACCGGATAAGTATTGATGAAAAAGAAAATTCTTTTCAATTATATAGTATTTTCATTTGTTCATTTTTTATCTTATTTTTCTGTGGTTCTAAACGGAAGTTGGCTTTCACGAAGTTTCATTGGAACCTAAAAAAAGTTTAATATGAAAAAGACAATCTTTCAATTATTAGACTTCTGTTTTGTTTTTTTCTCCTTATTTTACGTCTAATTTATATCTTCTTTTTTTTCTTCTGAAATTGAGTATTTTTTCTTTAGTAAATTTTAGACTAGGAAATGATGGTGAGAGAAAATTTTATATTATTGTTTTTGGTACGAAATATGACGATTGTTTTAGTTTACGTTGTTGTTCATTGAGGTTTTTTTTTTTTTTTTTTTTTTTTTTTTTGTATTGCACATTATTTATGTGCTTAATTGATGGACGACATTGGCTTTCAAAGTTTCATTGGAACCAGGAAAAACATACAGAAAACGACAAATTTTTTCATTTATATTAGTATTTTCATTTTCAATTTTTTTATGTTTATTTTATGTGGTTTTGTACTACTTAGGTTTTTATTTTTTGTACTCATTTGTTGTTCTAATTTATATATATATTATTTTTTTTATCAAATTGATTATTATTTACTTTAGCAAATTTTACATTGAATAGATGAAAATGATAGTGACAGAGAGAGTTTTCTATCATTATTTTTGGTACGAGGTATGACAATTGTTTTAGTTTATGCAGAAAGCTTATTTTCTGTTCTAATTTTTATATTACTTTTTAATCAAATTGCTTTTTTTTTTCTTAGTAAAATTTACATTGAATTCTGCATAGAAATGGTGAGTAAGAGAGTTTCCTATCATTGTTTTATTAGTATTTTTCATTTTCCTTTTTTTTTTAAAAAAAAAAAACTTTATTTTA
>FXXK01001588.1:0-17436 GCA_900184695.1 Betula pendula | reverse complement strand
TTTTTTATTGTTATTTTTGGTATTAGATATGACGATTTTTTAGTTTACGTTCATTGAATAGTAGTTTTTTTCTCTATTGGACAGGACTTCTCTCTATACCTATAAATTTTATTGGAATCGAAAAAAGTATAAAGAAAGTTTAGTTATTTTTCTATTATATTACTATTGTTAATTGTTTTATTTTTATTTTCTGTAGTTCTGTTCTTACGTTTTCATTTTTGTCATTCTTTTCCGTTCTAATTTAGATTTTAATTTTTATTGAATGTTTTATGAGATTTTTTTTTTTTAATTGTGTGATTATTCGAATTTTCAAGCATGTTTTGGAAGGGCTTTCACTGCTTTTGAAAGCAAAATAAGACAAAACTTGATTTGATTATTATGTCGAGAAAATGAATAGAAACTTTTTTGAAACACTAAAGAGATAATTAAGCATTAAACTTAATATGAGAATATTTATTTGATTGCATTAAATGTTGAGTGAAATATTTTGTTTTATTTTTAGAATGTTTAGAATTTTTATTTGTATTGAAATATAATATGTATCACACCAACAATATAATAGATTCATGTTAAAGAAGAAAAAACACTTCTAAAGATTGCTTGGAAATCTGAGTAAATTATACAAATGAAAAAAAAAAAAAATCCCATAAATCATTTAAATGAATTAAAACATAAGACCTTTAATTTTAGTTCATATAAACTAAAACATGTTAAAATCTTTTGTTTTCGTATGAGTAGTTTAAAATGAAAAGAAATATAAAGAAAAAAAATAGCACAAAGAAAACCTGAATTATGATTATCAAATCATAAATAGAAAATTAACATAAATCTCTAATATTATTGGTGTGGTGCCTTTTATATTTTAATACAAATAAAACCCATATTATATGGATTAAAACTAAAATTAAGGTTCTTATGATAGTAAAATTTTATGTGATGTATATATTAATACAGTATTTTGTGCAATTGTGTCACTATGTTAAGCAATGTACTACTATATAACCTTTAGTATGTCTTTTTATTTAAATAGGTATAATAGATTGTTATGCAGAAAATGAATAGAAATGCTTTTGAAACACCAAAGACATAATTAAGAATTGAATTCTTACTAATTTTCTTTTAATCATTTGATAATTAGAATCCAAGTTTTTTTCTTACTATTTTTTTTTCTTTTTACTTTTTTAATTTTAAACTACTCTTATGGAAGCATAGATTTTAATATGTTTTAATTTATATAGATAAAACTAAAATTATGGTTCTTTTTATAGTAAAATTTTATGTGATCTATATATTCATACAATGTTCTGTGTATAGTTGTGTCATTATGTTCAGTAATGTAATATTGTATGATTTTTAATGTCTTTTTATTGAAATAGGCATGATAGATTTTGTTATACAACTTTTCTACCATATAATGAAAAATTCGATAAAAATGTTTAAGTTTTAAAATTAAATTATAATTAATAATCCCCCGCATTACGCGGGTTATGAGCTAATTAGTTAATAAAGATCGTAACAATTAGGTGATAGAGTTTTAAACGGGTAAGCCTTAAGGCCCTATGGGGACCCAGACAAACCATCATTATAACGAGAATATATATGGTATATATATATTGTGATATTGAAAATAGCAGATACCCACCCAATTAATTTCTGATAGTAGGTCACCTTGGCATGATGAATTATTGTACCCTACCGTACTATCCTTATACTATTTGTCTTTATAGATAGAATAGCTAGATAAATAGTTTTGGAACATAATCGGGGTCATGCGTAGAAGACAGCAAGAATATTGAAACATGGCTCTAGTTCATATACAAGAGACCCTAGATGGAAGAAATTGTTGGGTTTTGTAGGACCTGGTTTTCTCGTTTCTGTTGCCTATCTTGATCCCGGAAACTGTAAGCTAAATTTCTTTTTGTTTTCTCTTCCTTGTGAAACAAAAAAGAACGTTCGGTTGTGTTTATGACTTCCTGCTTTGTTTGTTCCGTAAATGAAGTGCAGACAGATTTACAAGCCGGTGCGGACCATAAATACGAGGTCATTTTCCTCCTCCTTCATATTCTCTCTTTTTTTTCTTTTAATATAAATATATAATCCATCTAAACTGACTCGATCTCGTTTTGTAGTGCACTTCCAAACTTTAAAATATGATACTCGTTCCTTTAAGTTATCATTTCGTTGCAAATTAAACTCCATGATATTAAAATTGACGAAAAAATGACACACATATGATGCATTACTATAATATCCAAGTTACTGCAAAAATGCAATTAATTATTATTATTATTATTATTTTAAATGTAAAGTGTACGTTGAGGCACCCATTATTGGTTTTGGCCACCCCTTATCAGTTTGTGATGGCCAAACCACCTCTTTTACCTTGTGGGCATTGTTCTACCACTCCCTCAACCGTTCTTATTTATTTATTTTTTGTTATTGAGTTTTTCTTTTATTTTTTATAATTTTAATTGATAATGATATATAATGTGGGTATTTGAAGTAAAAAATTTATGATGTGCAGTCACCGAGTCACGTGTACTTTTTTTTTTTTATATCTATTTTAATGCGAAAATTTAATGGATTGTATCATTGTATAACTTAGAATTAACGAAATAGTAGCTTGAAAGAGTAAGCGCGAAGAATCGAAGTTTGGAAGTCAGTTTGGAGGGATATATAAGTATAATTTTCTCTTTTAATTTTTTTTTTTGATATATACTTTGCTTCTTCTTCTTTTGGATTCTAGTGTATTTATTTTGTATTATATTACCATGCAGTTGCTATGGATGGTGCTAGTTGGGCTGACCTTTGCCTTGATAATCCAGTCTCGTTCTGCAAATTTAGGGGTGGCAACAGGTTTTCCCTCTGTGCTCGATCTACTCAAAAACGTGCATGTTTATTTCAAACTATTCCATGCCAATATATATATATTAGTCGTAGAATTAAGTGGGCTATATATCAGATGATTAAAGTGTTCATAAAAATCCCAGCTGCAGCATAACATATGAGAGGCCACGTGGAGAAAATCCAAAATATAATTAAATATATCCCTGATTGTTGTATATCTGTCTTTCATTTGTCTTAAAAATTTAAGTTCATATAAAAAAATTTATTTAATTATTTAATTAATATTTTAATACTTACTATTTATTATATTTCGTTATAGGAAAGCATCTTGCTGAGCATTGCAAGGCAGAGTATCCAACTCCAGTGAATTACTGCCTTTGGATACTTGCTGAGGTTGCCGTGATAGCTAGCGATATTCCAGAAGGTATTGACAGTTTTTTAAGTTTTTTTCTTTTTTTTAAATGACGAAACCTTTAAGGTAACTCGAGTCACTTTGTATATACATTTTTGTGGGAGCAAACTCGAACCTTACCTCTTTCATATAGATCGGATAAGATTCTAACAAGCGTGACCTCAAAAAAATTTAAACTTTACACCTAACTAACAAAAATGCTACCAAAATCAAAGCTCTTATCAACTTCGGACGATCATGTGGGGTTGACGGTCTTTACGTCGTCCATGATGCTAACATCAATGCAGCAAAAGACACAGAAAAATTAGTACATACGTTGTTGTGATTTATTTATTATGGTTTATACAGTGATAGGTACGGCATTTGCTCTCAACATACTCCTGAAAATACCCATGTGGAGTGGGGTCCTGCTGGCTGGATTGAACACTCTTCTCCTCCTTGGACTGCAACGATATGGTGTAAGTTGCTGGTGACTACTCACTCACATATTAATTAGCTCCAAAGTCTCGAATAGACAAAAAAAAAAAAGCTCCAAAGTCTCTCTCTCTTTTATTTTTTTGTCCTTTCTTTCTGGCCTCATTTTTTACTGTACTAAGTGATATATATATATTTATTTATTTATGTTTGTTAGATAAGGAAGCTGGAGGGTGTGATTGGTATGCTAGTAATGATAGTGGGTGGCTGCTTCTTAGCTGTACTGGTACACGCCAGACCTAATCCAAAGGAGATCCTCACCGGAATGTTTGTTCCCAAATTGGAGGGGAAAGGGGCCACCTCAGCTGCCATAGCTCTTTTAGGAGCTCTCAACATGCCGTAATTAATTTTAGACACCATATAATTGCTACTTAATTTGGGGAATTAAGCTTATGTATATATATATATATACATACACCTAAGTATAATTTACACTAATTAAGCATGTTCTTTCTATACGTTTAAAATACTTTTTTTTCAAAAAAAAATTTTTCCGTATAAAGAGGTGTACAAATCTATTATTAAATTTATGGGACCACATGTGTGGTCCCATAATTCAATGGTAGATTTGAACTTCTCTGATATGAAGATAAACAAGAAATAGTTAAGAGAATGATATATTATAGCATTTCCCTAACATTTTAGTTTAATTATAAAAACTTAGGCGCTGGTGTCTCCCTTGAGTAAATTAATAAGTTGAATGGCATTTAGGATTTGAAATGCATCGGTCCCGCTCAACTAATGCATCCTAATTAATATTGGAACATTGCCCATGCTTCTCCACCAGCTTCTAGTCTCCGTCTCCTACACGTAACATAGACAACCTTGGTTCTCCTTCATTTATTTTTGAGAAAATTATATTTTACCTTTTCAATGTTTGAGCAGATTTTCAATTTAGCTCATAATGTTACAAAATTCACAATACATCTCCTCAATGTTTGCCAAAAAAATCAATTCGGATCTTCTGTTACTTAAAGCCGTCTAAATTGACGGATTTACTGTTCACTCGTCTTTTTTCTTTTTTTAAAAAAAAAGTGAGCAGTAAATATTTAGACGGCTTTAGGTAATGGAATGGCTGAATTGAATTATTTAGCAAACATTGAGGAGGTATATTACAAATTTTTAAATATTGGGAGTTAAATTGAAAATCCGCTCAAACATTATAAGGGGATAAAATGTATTTATCTCTTTATTTTTCTTCACAATTAATGCCATTGCTACTCCTCCAACCATATTGCCGTGGCCTAACTTAACCCTAGCTAGCCCAACATGAGATCCAATTTGATAATATTCAACCATGAAGTGATTCATCAAAAAAAAAACAGGTTTGGCCCATATTCACTACCGGCCAGATTTTAACCCCGAATCCTCTCTAATAGTTATATATACATGAGCTTATATAATCAAACTGCAGGCACAATCTTTTTCTTCACTCAGCATTGGTTGTATCGAGAAAAATCCCTCGCTCCTATGATGGCATCAGGGTAAGTGGCAAAAACTTTCAATTATTTCTTGAGTAATTATACTCATCAGCCGGGACTGAATGAACAGTCATTCAGCCCAGATATTTGTTTCTTTTTTGTGGATCCCACATTATTAAAAAAAAATATATTTTTTTTTTACTCCCGTTCAGTCTGGGCTGAATGACTGTTCATTCAGCCCAGACTGATGGAAATCACTGCTCTTATTTCTTTCCACTAATTTTTTTAAAAAAATGATTAAACTAAGCACCTCTCTCTCTCTCTCAGACCGCAAGCAAGCACTTTTTGATAGAAAGCGGGCTAGCATTGTTCATAGCGTTCCTTATCAATGTGGCAGTTGTATCTGTTACGGGTAGCGTGTGCTACAATCCAAATATCTCTTTGAAAAACAGGGCTAATTGCAAGAATATCTCTTTGAATTCTGCAGCTTTCTTGTTTAAGGTCTTAATTAATATCTCTTCTTCAGTTTTAGCTAATTCCTTTATCATTATTATTAACATTATGACTTGATATTGTGTACGTTGTATTAGAATGCCCTTGGCAGCTGGAGTGCGAAGCTGTATGCCATATCCTTGCTTGCTTCTGGTCAAAGTTCAACTGTTACAGGAACCTACGCTGGCCAATACATTATGCAGGTGCATATATATATATATATATATATAAAGCCATTGAGAGATCACACATATTTAAGCTAGCTAGCTTAATTGTGGAAAGAGACTAATTATGAATTAAGCAATTAAGCATGCTTGCCTTGTTTTCAGGGTTTCTTAGATTTGAAAATGGAGCTCTGGTTGAGAAACTTGCTGACAAGGTGCATAGCCATTGCTCCAAGTTTAGTGGCATGCATCATAGGCGGATCTCGGGGAGCTGCAAAACTTATCATTGTCGCTTCTGTAATTCCAAACCAAGCAAAATTAAATCTACTTTGTAATTTTTAATGCATCACTACTTCCTAAACTCAACTGCATATTTATGTTCAGATGATATTATCATTCGAGCTGCCATTCGCATTGGTTCCTCTCCTCAAGTTCACCAGCAGTGAAGCCAAGATGGGTCACCACAAGAACCCGATACTAGTAAGATTTTGCAATTTTTAGGGTGCTTTTTCGTTACATATTGGTGCATGACATTTTTCTTTTGCTGCTTCAACCCCATGATCGATGTAGGTAAGTCTTGTCTCATGGCTACTGTGCTGTTGCTCAATTGGGATCAACCTATATTTCTTAAGTTCGACTTTGATCGGATGGATGATGATGAGTAACCAGATGCCCAAGACCGGATTGATCCTCACAGGAGTAGTACTAGCTTTTCTAGCAATGATGCTTTACGTATCCTTGTTGACATACTTGACATTGAAAAGAGAGAAATCTGCTGCAACCTCCACTGACTTGGCGATGGGAACTATTAGAACCAGTGGATCCGGGGACGAGAGGGGTACTTCAGATTTGAGCAGCAACCAGAGAACCAATGAGTTTGAGTCGGATCATATTACCCTTGCATAAAAACTTTTCCGGCTCTTTACCCTAAAATCTACATAAGAACCAAGCTACAATGATTTGCTGTAGCTTGTGCGCGCGCGCGCGTTTTTTCTTGAATTTTTCTAAGAATATGTTACAAAGAAGGCTATTTCGTAAAGGAAAAGCGGGGCTACAGCTGAGGCACATGTTAAGGGATCAATAAACGCAACCCCGCTGCCTGCCAAACCCTATCTCTCGTCTTGCATCAGACTAAGAACTTAAATATCAGGTACGCAAGTATTGGGGGAACCCGATGTTAAAGAACAAATAATGACCCTCTGCCTTGGGAACTTGTAACTTTACTTCCCTTCATCATAAGTTAATTTGGGAAGATGAGAGAACTGTATAAGACAATTTACAAGCTGATGGGTTGCTAGCCAGTAAATGTACAAAAAATTGATTTGTATAAATAAACAAATCAATATTTGATGCCATGGTGGCGCAGCCAAAGCTCATACATGATCATATGGAATGCATCATATTTGATGGGTGGAGAGTTCCACTGGAAATGCCTCTGAACCTGATAAAAACAAAACAAACCAAAATAGAAAATTCACATCAATTGTAGTTTACGTTTTATCTTTGGATAATTGAGAACATCAAAATAAGACTTAGTATTGAGTACGGCAGTAAGTTTTTCATAATAAGTCTTCCTTTTTATTTTTCTTTTTTTTCTTTTTCTATTAATAATTCATCTTATTAGAAAGAACATAGGGACATAATTCAAATACATAAGAAGTATACAATAGAGACTCCTTATTAGGAAATTTTTCAGTATAATTAAGTCTTCACCTATGGAAGTGGAAGGCCTATCGACAAAACAGACATCACCAAAACAATATATATAAAGGGTTGGAGCAGATTGATCAAATGAAAAACGAAAAGTAAATAAATAAAATACACTATCTAAAATTTTCAAGTTCACTACCTTAACCAAGTTCTTATGGAATGCAACAAACTCAGCATCAGGTATGTCCTTGAGAATTTGCTTGAGCGGGTACACATCATTCTCCTTAAGCACAACGGCAAATTTATGCCAATCAATAATGTAATTGAATGGCAGGTCATAATAATTTGACAATATGACTGCAAGAGATCAAAAAATAAAGAACTTAGGGTGGGCGAGAAAGACTTAGAATGGAAATCTTAACAAGATATGTGAAAGTCCCCAAGCCAAAAACCCAAACATCACACTGAGACAGGAAACTGCACTTTAATTCCTTAAATTTTGCAACTAAACAGCAATGCTAATGTATTAGCCAAAAAGAAGAAGAGAAAAACCCCCCGGGGGGGGGGGGGGGGTGAATATGTGGTAATCTCTCTCTTATTTTTATTTTTATTTCTTTGGGTAAAAAATAAGGCCCTAAACAGCACAACCTGAATACACAAAACGGGATGACTATGTTAGATTTACCTCATCAGGGCATTCACATCCCACTAGGCAAAGTTTCTCCAAATTTAGCTAAAAAAACCCCACTTTTTCTATTTTAATTACCCACTTCTCCAAAACTCCATACATCACACTATCTAAAACTTTTCTCTACTTTATTAAACTAATCTTTTTGATAGTATCATATTCCTCTATTATTTTATCTCATTTTTCTCTCTCTCGCGTGCTGCTCGCCACCACTGTGAAGCTCTGCAGTGTTGCAGAGGAGAGAGAGATCAAAAGAAGGAAGGAATGAAAAAATAGTTATTGGGTTTTGTTGAGTGCTACAGTACTCAAATTTGTTGAGTACTGTAGCATCCAAATTGGAGAGCCGGATGTAGGGACAGTTTTGGTGTTTTTTTCCAAAAGAGCTAGCCAAAACAGATAACAAGTTAATTTGTAGAGCCAGATGGGGAATGCTCTTAAAATGCTATTTACATCATTCCAGAAAGCTAAACATTTAGTGGTTCACCTTTCATTACCATAACAGCTAGGGGCATTCTCCTTACCATAAATTTCCTATTAATTCCATTGAACAAACTCAGTAGCAGCAGGTCTCCTCCCTAATTACAGGATTAACAGGGCAGCTCCTGTTATGGTCCAAAAGCAGAAACCTTGACTGTCATATACCTGGGGTTATCCAGGTGTTTTATGGGGATTACCAGGTAGGCTTCAGAATATGCTTAAGAGAATTAGTTTATGTGTTTTGAGACATATGTAAAATCAAAAGAATTGCAACCCAAATCTCAAACAAAGGTAAATCATCTCATACTCTACGCTGCTTAGGCAAAATGCCAAAGAGATATTACTGTGTCTNTGGTATCAGAGCCACACGGTTCACACCAACTTTTTCAAATGGCAGAATCCAGCAATTCAAACCTCTCCAACTTCTCAATGCCTAATATCACTCACCTTGCTCCCACTAAGCTAGATGATCACAACTATCTAGCATGGGAATTTCAATTCCAACCCATCCTGAAAACCTATGGCCTAATGGGCATTGTTGATGGCTCGGAGCCATGCCCTCCAAAATTTCTGCCTTCCACTGACAGTAGTTCTTCAGACAAAGAATCTGCTATGCTCAATCCAGAATTCATTCTCTGGGAAAGGAAGGACCAGTTCATACTCAGCTGGTTTATTGCTACCTTAACTGAAAAGGTAGTCTCCACTATCTACGGCATGAATACCGCAAGACAAGTGTGGAGTGCCCTGGCAACTCGATATGCTTGCCCATCTCGATCCCGTATCAACCAACTAAGGCGCCAATTACAAATGTTGCGCCAAGGCACTAAGAATTGTGCAGACTTTGTGCGCACTGCCAAGCTACTGGCAGATCAACTGGCCATCATTGGAAAGCCAGTTGGAGATGATGATCTCATCTCCTATATTGTGGCAGGACTGAAACCACAATACAACTCCTTTGTAACCTCCTTCTCCTTTGCCAACAAGGATGATTCAATGGACTTGGAGTCCTTTCTTTCTCAGCTGCTAAGCTATGAGCAGCTCCTTGAACACCAAAACCAAGATGCTGCTGCTGAAGCAACCAGCTATGCTCTGTTTTCACAGAGAGCAAACCAGCATTCTGGAAAGCCAAAGTTTGGTCATCAACCACAACGTAAGCCACAAAATTTCTCCAAGAACTCATATCAGAAAAGGCCATTTCGTCCCACAGGGAACCAAACTCGAGGTAACAATGCTGCTCCTTCAAATTATTCAAGCACTAACCGGGTCCCTTGCCAAATCTGTGGTAAAAATAACCATCAGGCCCTCGATTGCTTTCATCGAATGGACTTCTCGTTCCAAGGAAGACATCCTCCAAGTGATCTTGCTGCCATGGTCTCTCAGTCCACAGCACTCAATGAAGAAGATGAATGGCTGGCCGATAGTGGAGCCAATAGCCACATAACTGCTGAACTGAACAACCTGACATTGAAGCAACCATATCAAGGCACTGAGACAGTAGCTATTGGGAATGGTAGTGGTCTTCAAATCAAAAATACAGGCTCTTCTTCTTTCCAAACTTCCAATTCTGTTGTTCATCTAAACAACATTCTACATTGTCCTGATGTTTCTACAAATTTGTTGTCTATTAACAAATTTTGCAGAGATAACAATTGTTACTTTAAACTCACTGACACCTACTTTCTTGTGAAGGACAACCAGACCGGGGAGATCCTCCTGCAGGGTCCCAGTGAAGATGGGCTTTATCCAATGCAATTAAAGAAGCTCTCCAAAAATAAGGCAAGAAGATGCATAGCCTTACTTGGCATCAAAACCACTGCTGCTGTTTGGCATAGTCGTTTAGGACATCCCAACAATCAAGTCCTTCAATCTATCCTCAAAAACCAGCAGATACCAGTGCTGACATCAAGGTCCAATCAGATTGTGTGTACTCCATGCCAATTAGCTAAGAGTAGGAAGCTTCCCTTTTGGATTCCAATCGTGTAACTTCAGCACCTTTAGAATTAATCCATAGTGATATCTAGACTTCCCCTGTTTTGTCTACTAATGGATACAAGTTTTATATCATTTTTGTGGATGATTTCTCTAGATATACTTGGTTTCTTCCTTTGAAACATAAATCTGATGCACTAGAACACTTTGTCAAATTCAAATGCTTGACTGAAAATCTGTTTTCACAAAAGATTAAGCAATTCCAAACGGATGGAGGAGGTGAATACACTTCTAGTGCCTTTTCCAAATTTCTGGCAGATCATGGAATTTTCCATAGAATCACTTGTCCTCATACATCTCAACAGAATGGAATTGCGGAGAGAAAGCATAGGCATATTATTGAAACCGGTTTAAGTCTGCTAGCTCAATCACATCTTTCACCTAAGTTTTGGGTTGAAGCATGTCACACGGCTATTTATCTCATCAATAGAATGCCTACCAGTGTCCTCCAAAATTCCAGTCCCTTCCTCAAGCTTTTTAACAAGGAACCAGATTATTCACACTTAAGAGTTTTTGGATGTGCTTGCTATCCATTATTAAGACCTTACACCAAGCACAAACTCGAATATCGTAGTAAGCAATGTATCTTCCTTGGTTATAGCTCAAACCAAAAAGGTTATAGATGCCTTGATGCTACATCAAATCGGTTTTATGTCTCTAGGCATGTTGTCTTTGATGAGCACACTTTTCCAGCACAAGATAAAGCTCATCTCACTCATCCTCCAAGAGAATCTCCCGCTGCAACAGGTACTATCCTACTTCCCATTGATTTCTACTCTATTAATGCTTCCAATGAGAGTAACACTCCTCTTCCCTCACCATCTTCAATTTCTGTTACTCCTATCAACACACTCTCAAGAGAACAAGATTTGCCAAGCCCTTTAGCAAATTCTGAACCCTTGATACCAATTGTTCCCCCTGAATCACCTAGACCTGAATCCCCAATTGTTCCTCATGACTGCTCTTTTAGTTCTACAAGTGCAACAACTCTTCCTGATGAATCACCTAGCCTTGAGCCAAACCACTCCTCTCTTCCACTTGCAGAATCAAATGCTCCACCAGCTCAATCCATCATTACTCGTTCTATGACAGGAAGTTCAAAACCAAAAGATTTTTCAGATTTTAAACTCTACCACTCCAAACACCCTTTGAAGGTTATGATAGCTACCTCTTCACCTTGTGAACCAACTACTTTTTCCAAGGCTGTCTCAGATCCAAATTGGTGTGCTGCTATGTCAAGTGAGTTTGCTGCTCTGCTGGAAAATCAAACCTGGTCTCTTTGTCCAAGGCCAACTGATAGGCATGTGATTCGAAACAAATGGGTTTACAAGCTCAAACAAAAACCAGATGGAACTATTGATAGGTACAAGGCAAGATTGGTAGCTAAGGGATTTGAGCAAAGAGATGGAATTGATTATGCAGAGACTTTTAGTCCTGTCATCAAACCAGCCACTGTCCGACTATTGATCTCTCTTGCTTTACATTTTGATTGGCCTCTCAAGCAACTAGATGTGTCTAATGCTTTCCTACATGGCTCTTTAACTGAGGAAGTCTTTATGGAACAACCTCTTGGTTTTGTTGATCCTCAACTTCCTGATTATGTTTGTAAACTTCACAAGGCACTATATGGACTTAAACAAGCACCAAGAGCCTGGTTCCATCGACTCACTCAAGCTCTATTGGCTCTCGGTTTTACAGGCTCTCTAGTAGACACTTCCTTATTTATGTTTCACAACCATCCTGTCCATATTTTCATACTCATTTATGTTGATGATATCATTGTCACTGGAACTCATACCTCTAAAATAAATGCTCTCATAATTGACCTGCAGCAGGAATTTAAGTTGAAGGATCTTGGAAACTTATCCTACTTTCTAGGAGTACATGTTCATCGTGACTCTCAGACTATCCACCTCAATCAGGCCAAATATATTCTTGCATTGCTTGATCGTGTTAACATGTTGGGTGCCAAACCTTACTCTGCCCCTTGCATTTCTGGTAAGAAGCTCACTCGCTTAGATGGAGATCCCTTAAGTGATCCTACTCTCTACCGACATGTTGTGGGAGCCTTGCAATATTGTACTCTCACAAGACCCGACATTTCCTACTCAGTGAATCAGCTTTGTCAATTTCTCCACTGTCCCACTACAGCTCATTTCTCAGCAGCAAAAAGAATTCTTCGATACCTCAAAGGGACTGCTGATTATGGTCTTTTGTTCACCCATGGTCCTCTCAATCTTCATGCCTATTGTGATTCAGATTGGGCTGGAGATCCGCTTGACAGACGATCTACCAGTGGCTTTGGTGTCTTCCTTGGACAATGCTTAATCTCGTGGCAATCCAAGAAACAACCTGTGGTATCAAGATCAAGTACTGAAGCTGAGTATCGTTCTATGGCTTTTGCAACTGCTGAACTATAGTGGCTGAGGATGCTCTTCAAAGAACTCCAAATTTCATTAACAGCATCTCCTCGGCTCTACTGTGACAACTTAGGAGCTCTTGCATTAGCATCCAATCCCATTTTTCATGCTAGAACCAAGCACATTGAAGTGGACTACCATTTCATTCGAGAAAAGATTCTACACAAAGATATGATTGCTAGCTACATCTCCACAATAGATCAATGTGCCGACATCTTCACCAAAGGCTTAACTTCAGCTCGATTCCTCTTCCTTCGAGACAAGCTCATGATCACTGCCCCTCCCATGAGCTTGCGGTGGGGCTGTTAAGGAGACAACTCCCAGCACATGATTCAGCCCATTCAGATTCAGCCCATTCAGCAGATTCAGCCCATGCTGCAGAACGTGACCTCAAGTCTGGCAACCATTCAGCAAAATATCTCTCAAAGTCTAAAAGAGATCTACCAACCTCCTTACACGCCACCTCTCTCAAGACCATATCCCTTGCTGGTACTGTTCACGTCAGCGGTAGATCTTCTCCCCATAATTTCTGCTGCTCTAGCCGAGTCCCAAGCAGCTCTTCTCTCTAACATCTCAATCACCATACTTCTCCTTAGTCTTTCTTAATTGTCTTTGTCATGTATTTTATTATAGGTTCTTTGTAGTCCTTTCTTTTCTTTTTCAATTGTAAAAACATACGAGCCTTTGGCTATATATAGAACTCTTCACTGTTCTTGGATAGTTGTCCAAAACAGTTTTCTTCACTCTTTCATTAATTTGTAGAGCCAGATGGGGAATGCTCTAAAATGCTATTTACATCATTCCAGAAAGCTAAACATTTAGTGGTTCACCTTTCATTACATAACAGGGCATTCTCCTTACCATAAATTTCCCATTAATTTCATTGAACAAACTCAGTAGCAGCAGGTCTCCCCCTAATTACAGGATAACAGGGCAGCTCCGGCCTGTTATGGTCCAAAAGCAGAGACCTGACTGTCATATACCGGGTTATCCAGGGTGTTTTATGGGATTACCAGGTAGGCTTCAGAATATGCTTAAAGAGATTAGTTTATGTGTTTGGAACATATGTAAAATCAAAAGAATTGCAACCCAAATCTCAAACAAAGGTAATCATCTGATACTCTACGCTACTAAGGCAAAATGCCAAAGAATATTACTGTGTTTAGTTCTGTTTTCAGTTTGTTAGGCCAGAGTATTAGTGAATAAAGAGCATAATTTGGGACAGCCAACTGGTCTTTAATTGATCTCTGTTTACCCAAACATCCACGCATATGGTTCCAACATCCATATTTACCATGCATTTAATGAGAGAAAATGGAAGAAAACCGTCAGTACCTCTCTCATACAAACAACCAAGGAGCATTGAAATCTTACCTGGAACACATCTATAATGGATTGAGTCAGCTATGCGAGCACTGTTGACCTGGGAACCACCAGGGCATATGCAGAATTTAGTCCTATAAAACCTCTTTTGATATAGGAGTGGTCCCATAGCCCTATTTATTCTGTTGTTCGAAATATCAAGTTCTGTGTTATTCTCCCAAACTCGCGCTAGTATAACTCTAATTTTAGAGTTCCGATGTCCAGCCCAAAAACCAAGTGTTGTCCTGCAAAGCACGATTGTTATGCTTATGAGCAACGAACTACCTTGCTGGGTTCTATAAGTTAATAAAAATAAATAAATCATATTTGGCTGCCCATGTAAGGCATGTCTTAACCAATAGCAAGTTGACAACTCTCAGCAAGCAATAAGACAACAACATGAGACACTCTTATGAAGCAAAAACAATGTAGTATTCAAGATGAGGACAGGGTGCTAGGAATTTTCTCTTTTCCTGATAATTCTAGTGCATAAAGACATAGATATTGTTGATAATAACCTCAAAAGCTAAAAAGATATTACTAAAAAGGACAGCTAGGGATGAAATCTGATCATTTAGCTCAATTGGTTGGGGACCACGCTTCATAAAGCGGAGGTCATTAGTTCGAATTTCTTTTTCCTTCTCCTTAGGGTCAAAAAAACAAACTTATCAAAAAAAAAAAACTCTGACTATCTCTATGAAAAATCACATTGAAGAAAGTTAAAGAAACAAATTCTGGTCTCAGCAGAATTTGATGGTGCTGAGGGAATGTGAAATAGTTTACACAGAGATGCTCGAAAACATTATTGAAGACGTCTAGGTTGGAAAGTTGACTCTATATTTTAGATCAAGTGAACTGAGCTTCTGAATTATGCTTCAGACATTGGATAGGCAGCTTCTCCAATTGCTATTTAATTTCATGAAATAGCCCATCTCAGCTCTTAACTGCTAGAGTAAAATAAGAGAAGATGCCTTCTGCTATCTCTACTTCAAGATACATTCACATATATAAAGACTTAACAGGTGTTCCCATACAAAGAGATACACTTTATAAAACAATTCGTCAAATGAATTTCTTTTCTTTTGTATTTTTTTCCTGACAAGGATTATAAGAACCCTGAACCCCACAAGCTCCCACACTTAATGAGTGGAACCCAGGACCAGACCTCCACCTTAAGAAAGGGAAGGAGTACTCAAAGCTACTCCAGCTGGTGTCCGAACTGAAATAGGTTCAAGTTTCACATATTTCTGATAAGCCCTACAAATTAATCCACTTTCAGAGTAACAAAAGTTTCTAAGCAAGTTAAAAAGTTGTTGAAGAAAGTGAACATAATTGTAACTAGTACTTAAAACAAGTACTGTGGTTAAAGTGTCATATCATTTTCACCACTGATTATTGCGTAGCCACCTTTACCAATATACTACGAAGTTTATCAGTAATGTTTACAGTGTGTACCGAATTTTCTTTGCAGTTTTTGCTGAACCTTATTCAGAAAGCGAACCTTTATATCTTCCTCACTCATTTGGTTCCAGAGTATCATGATACACAAAACAAAGCAGCAACCACACTGCATCTTGGTTAACAATCAGATGGCTGTCTAAATTTCAGGAGAACATTTAAAACTGGAGGTAGATAGAAATTTCCAATTCTCGGACCATTTTTCCAAAATGGACTTTTTTTTAAGAAATAACATCTTTACGTTTTAAGGAATAGCCTAGAAAAAAAGGAGTAACTAGTAAAAAAAGCTGGAAAAACAAACTCACGAAATAAAGTTATACGAGCTAAATTTATATAAGTATATTTTATTTAATAATTAAATCTAATTTTATGTTTATGGTCGACTCATTTATTAAATGAGTTACATTCAAGTTGAGTTTATATAAGCGAATATATATAAAGCAGATTATCGAATAGATTTGTTCATTTATAGTGCTACGTACCTCCAGAGGCCGACCTACACTGTGGGTCTACCCTTGTGCCATTGTCTCGACGTGGGTCTCTCACCAATATCTCTATTGGTGGCTTGTTGCACATACAATAATATTACAGGGGTATGTTTGAAGTTTTTATTAGTAGGCCTAAGTGAAAAGGACAACTGTGGCTGACTCCATTGTAAACAGAATATGTGTAAGCTCATCAATTTGTTGTTTAGTTATAAATGCATGCATGGGGAACCTTGGGTTTGTCCTAAAGAGAGCAAGCATCAACAAACCCGGCTTCATGCCCAGATGCCTCCGACATGAGCACGGCTTGTCTCTCCTTCGGCACTAGTTCATACAAATATTTTCACTTGGATTTAGGTATGACCCGTAATTTTTGATATTATTTGCGAACTTGATATGAATTCAATTTGAAATTAATTAGTTAGAGTTGAAGGATTTAATCCGTTTAATTAAATTGACCGATTTATGATTGACTTATATAGTCTTATCTTGTACTTCGACTTGACACAAAATTAGCGAATTATAGTTGAGATGTTTGATTATTTAGATACAATAAATTATAAGTTTTGAATTATGATAACAAATTGACATCATTTCAAGAATTTGAGAAAATAAAATATATTTTAACATATAAATAATATATGACCCTACTAACAGTAAGCTACTGATCATGTACAGTGTAATTAAGTATATAGAGTAATGTTATATATATTATATTTTTATTTCACAATTATCGTACGATATTGATGAATAATCTCAACCAACCTCTTGATATATATATTATTCAGTGGCGGAGCTAGAGTTAAAATTTGTCATTTTTTTTAATGAATAAAAAATAAATTTAAATAAAAATTAATTAAAATATTAATAAATATAACTAATGCAATAAAAAAATAATTTAACAAAATTTAATTTAAAACATATAAATGTAACTTGTAATTTTTTTTTGTCACACCTAGTATTAATTTAATCAGTTGTCCTCGATGAGTCTTTATAATCTCAGATAACTACAATTATTTACTTTATGCATTAAAATATGAAACAAAAACAATATATATTCATACATAATTAAATATAAAAACGATTATAAAAAAAAG
>FXXK01001587.1:105081-146112 GCA_900184695.1 Betula pendula | reverse complement strand
TTAAAAAAAAAAAAAACTATAAATTAATTACACGGGAGGAAAATCATATGGAGACTTGGCATCTTGCCACTGACCAAAACAACAATTCCCTCATGTATGTAAAGAGACAATCACTTGAATGCAATACTTATCACATTATGCACCAAGTTGGCTTATCATCATTAATTAGAAATCTAAGTAGCCAAATAACGTACACAAGAGTTCATTTGAGGTACGTAGTCAAGTTCCCATTATCTTGTAGCTCCAAAACTACCTGATCAAAATAAATAAAAAAGGTCTTCTGAGTTATAGTTCTCCTTCTCAAATGTGAAGATTTATCTTCATCATTTTTATTTATTTATTATTATTTTTTTTTGAGATCTGTCTGTGTGACCAACTTCTCTCTGTTTCTATGGATTTCAATGGATTCAAGAATATTTTCTTTCTTTCTTTTATTTCCACGGCCTCAAATAATGAGTTTTAGATACCAACATGCCAATTTGATCATGACAAACTCATTCCGATTTACAATTCTCCTACTAAACTCAGAAGATTTATTTAAATATGACAATTCGTGTTCACGTGTTAAATTTAGATCATATTTAGGTAAAGATATAAGACTATATATGTCAACTATAATCCGACACATTTAATTAAATGGATCAGAGACTTCAATATTAATCTTCTAATTTTATGTTGGATTTATGTCAAGTTTGCAGTCAAGTTTGGTGGCCCTAATCAATCTTCTGTATTTTATAATTATTTTTGAGGTGGCTATTAACCGCCTATAACCGGATACCCCGGAAAATCAAAAAAATCAAAAATAACTGCAACCGGATAACTGGATAACTACCTAGGGCCAGTTGTGGTTACTAGTTATAAGTTTTGAAAAAAACCGGTTAATAACCGGGTAACCAGTTTATTATATATATATATAATAATAAATAATAATATAATAATTTAAAATCTATGTAAATTCAGCTCTATGTGTTTATTTTTATGTTTTATTTTTTTCTATTAATTTATGGGTATTTCTAATATTTTATTTTAAGGAAGTATAAAATAGCTCTAAAAATAATCAAAAGTGAGTTTAAAATAACCCAAAAAGATGTTCAAAAAAATTAAAAGATGATTTAAAAGGTCTATTATGTCAAAACCAGTTATCGGTTATTAGCAACCATCGGTTGCAGTTGCGATTTTTTAAAATGGACTAACCAAAGACCTTGGTTGCAGTTGCGGTTATTAGGGGAATAACCGCAACTGCAACTGATTGTACATTGTGTGAGGTGTATGTGGCATCAAATTTCAAAAAAGCCATTATAGTGGTTTTGGTTTTATTCTATTGATGGAGGAGATGCTCAACAAATGTGATAGGGTGAGTTCGAAATTTTTATGCGAATAGCACGTCAAATTTGGTTTAGAAGATATTGTGTCTTATATGGTAGGAAATTCCTTCATCCCAATCTCCTAGTGAGGGCAATGATGAAATCTTCCGAGAAATATAAGAAGGCAGACTTGAGCGAGACTTCCCCACCACACAGGATTAGTGACGGAGCCTAGACAAAATGGCAACGCCCCCCAAAAGGTATCTATAAGATAAATTGGGATGCTGTAGTAGACTCTGTTAATAGTCGTGTAACGCCCCGATTTTAGATCAATAAAACCATAAGCAGAAACTTCCAGTTTTCACGTGACGTTACTACCTCAGAGTTCTAATCTCGCAGCGGAATATATATATTTTTTTTCTTTTAAAACACCTAGGAATACCTCAGATAACACAACAGAACTGACTGAAATACCTCATTCCACAAAATATTATAACATATGTCAAAATACAAATCAGATTATACAAAATATACAAAACAACATGAGTGCCACAGATGGCATACAGTTGCCACATCAAGCTTATACAATTAGATAATACAAATCCTAAGCTAAGTTAATGTCATAATACGAATACAACGAAAATAGAATATAAACATATAAAACATAAATCAATTAAACTAGCTCTTCAAATACTAGCATCACAAACACAGCAGACAATCAATCCACCATCCAAATCAACAAAAAGGTTCTTCACCTTCAGCCTTAAGTCCTGCATCACACTGTGGAATTTAGTGAGTCAACTGCTTTTAATAAATATAAGGATTACTGATTTCATTAGTTATCACACTTATGAAAATAACATCTTCACATGATTATAAAATCAGCTAAAGAGATTTCCAAACAGAAACCATTTAACATAGCTGATAAGATAAGCATATGAAAAAGCTAGTAAATAATATAACCTCAGCCATAAATATATATATATATGTATTCCACAGCCCATAACAACGAAACACATAGATACATATATGTCTAAAGCAAGAAAATAATAATGAGATGAAATGACAGTTTTAAATGAAAGTTTTATTTCTTTTCTTCCACTCCTCTCGTGATGAGCCGTTACTCGGTTAGCGGATATTTTTGGGAGCCGTTCCTCCCCTCCATATAAAGCTTATTTGTTTGTTGCTGAAAAACTTTGGTCTCAGCCTTGTTATTATTAAATCTTTCACGGGAGTCTAAGGTCTCACTGGCAGCCCATCTCCTCCTGCTACTCACCAGCTTTGTTATTAACATATTTATTAGTCACAACAGTATTCACAATATGCATCAATCACACGCAAACAGTTTTAGGCAGTCAATAAATAAATCTGCAATCATTATATTATTAAAATCAGTATCATTTCTCAGTAAGTATAAATACTTACAGTTCTTATAGGCTGCAGATATGAATACGTCACAGACAAATACTGCAATTTAATTTAAGTTTTTCATTAGCTAGGAATTTAATTAAATCCTGTTACAGCCATTATTTATTTTAGTTTCTTAATTTTACTTAGGCATTATTACGGCATATCAAAATGGTATTTATTACATATTTTCTTATAGGTATTATTACGGCATTTATATAGTTAATGCCAAAATATTATTAAAGTAAAATGGGCATTATAACAGCATTAGTATGCTAAAGGCTTAATATTTTTGCATAAAATGGATATAGTAACTCCATTACTATAAATAATGAATATAGTATTTTAAAAATACATGGGCGGCATAACGGCATAATTATGAATAATTCATATAATATCTTTGTAAAATTTTGGCAGAGTAACAACATTAGTATAACTAATGTTTAAAAATGTTTTAAAACTTTGGGCAGCGTAACGGCATATTTATGGAACATCTAATTAAATTTGGGTATTATAACTGTGTTTTGATAATTTAAATAAACAATATATATAAAAATGGAGTTTAAAACTTTGTTAATAGTATTTTCTAAACATAAATTCATGCATTTAAATAAAAATAAAAACTATTTTATTACTTTACCACGGATCGAAAGCTTGTGAACTCACTCTCTCTCTCTTTTTCTTCTGTTTGAAATCTGAGTTGCTATAAGAATGCAACAGCCTTACCTCCTATTTATAAGACTATTAAAGGCCAGGATTTATCCTACCAGTTCTTATCTACGGCTAGGCGCACAAATAATCGCATGCAATACAAAAGTTACACGTACTTTCATTTATTACGAATATTATCTGTAATCTTATCTCTACATGCGAATGATTACCATACAGTTAATCCATCCCAATTTCCACTCGTCTACACTGAGAGCCCAATAGAGAGAGTGACGAAGGCTAGGTGCAGGTCTCCCCCCTCCCTTCTTTATCCCTTATTATATTATATTTTATTTCTTTGTTTTTTCTCTTTTGATTTTCGTCCAGCCACCGAGCTGGGTGGTTTGGACGAATTTTTGTCCCCTTCCCGAAATTTGAAAATCATAAAATTTTGAGGGTAGAAAGAGGATTATGAGACGAATATTTTGGCTTTTGAATCAACCAAATCGGAGTTCGTTTGACCCTATTTTCATTATTTTTAGTTTAAAGTTCATTTACACTTTTCTTTGTACTAGAGTCTAAAAG
This sequence comes from Betula pendula, assembly GCA_900184695.1. Classification (NCBI taxonomy): domain Eukaryota; kingdom Viridiplantae; phylum Streptophyta; class Magnoliopsida; order Fagales; family Betulaceae; genus Betula; species Betula pendula. Next base: position 142,168 of record FXXK01001587.1, on the reverse strand, counting down.
TGTTCCAATAGACTCCAAATTTTTACCATATGTTCTATAAACACTATGTATAGATAGAGAACTACGAGACGAGTATTCCGGATTTTGAATTAATCAAATCGGAGTTCGATTGACCCTATTTTAGTTTAAAGTTTATTTACACTTTTCATTGTACTAGAGTCTAAAAAGTATTTCAATAGACTATAAATTGCTATCGTGTGTTCTATATACACCACACATAAAATGGTTAACTTCATAGTAAGAATCCCACATTTAATATTACCATACTAATAATATTAACATCTATTATAATCAATACATTGAATACCCAATAGGTTAAATTACCCTATTCATTAAATCACACAGTAATATTATTAGAACCCATATAATATTACTACCTATTAATTCATGGCTTATGAACTACCAATCAATATAATATATGATAAATATTCATGTAATCATATAGATTCATCAAAAATTATTAGTGTGCCATATATAAATATATAAACCAACCTTAATATTAAATTAAGGCAATATAACGAATATCTAAAATCTGGGGCGTTACGAGTCGCATGAGCATCAAAATTGTGCTACGTGATTATGAGGGGCATGTGAGTGCAACAAAGAGCTTGACTAAATTGAATAATTTATAACCAGTTGCAGCTAAAGCGCTTGCTGCTTTCCAAGCCATTGCTTTTAGCAAAGAGATCGGTCTTCAACATATTATCCTGGAAAGTGATGCACTTCAAGTAGTTAATGTAGTGATCTCTATCAGTCGTAATTGGAGTAGATTCAAACAACTTGTGGATGACATTCGTATTCTCATTTTTATTCGATGTCTAGTTGGCGAATCACACATATTGGTAGTCACAAATTCTGCGGTACATGGCTTAACTAAAGCGGCCATTAGATATGTCATAGATCAAATTTGATGGAAGAAATTCCTTTATGTATTTATGATGTTGTTTTATTAAAGCAATATGCTCTATTTTCTTGATTGATTAATGAAAACATCTATTATTATTTCGAAAAAAGAGTTGTGCATGCCACTTCAATTTGTAATGTAAAAGATATATTAATAGTATATTATATTCATGTTTGAGAGATAGAGTAATGTTAGAAAATATCTTTAATTCGGATGAAAGAGAAATCCATTTGAATGTGTGGGTAGTGAATTTTTATTCATCGGGATGAATAGAGATAGGGGTGGCAATTTTTGACACGACCCGCGAACCCGACACGAACACGACACGAAAAAATCGGGTTTGGGTTTGGCTTAACGGGTTACCGGGTCAAACGGGTCAACCCGTTTATGACCCGTTTAGTTAACGGGTCAGACGGGTCAACCCGTCGGGTGACCCGGTAACCCGTTAACCTGTTAAAAAAAAATAAAAAATTGAAAACAAATATCCTCCCCCAACGCTCCAGGCGCTTATTTCCACGCTTCCCTCCCTCGTTTCCTCCGCCCCCTTCAGTCCATCCCTTCCCTTCTTATTCTCCTGAATCTCCTCCTCTCGCCCACTCTCTTCCCTCACTTTCCATTCGTTTCTCTGCTCCCAAACAAAGCCTAACTCATAGCGGAAACGAAATAGGAATGTCGTTCACGGCCACAACCAAGTTCGTGCAGCCCCTCCCTCTCAACACCACCGCCGCCGATCTCCCTCTCTCTCTCACGGCGGTGTCTCTCTCTCTCCGTCTCGCGCGTCTCCGACTCTCCGGCGGTATCTCTCACTTTTAGGCTTTCAGTTTCAGCCTTAAGGTTCAGAATCACAAGTTCTCATCCTCAGGCACTGCCAACAGCCCAAGACCACCGTTTCACCGGCCTCCTCCGATCGCCGCCGGCCACGAGAGCTATCTAACTCTGGTAATTGCAATGTGGAACCTTTTCCCATATATCCGAATCAATATTTACTTTGTTGAAATTCTATTTGTTTGTTTATTTATAATAAACCCAAAAAACCTGCTCACTATTAAGCATTTTGTCTATTTTTGTTATTTGTCGTTTATGGGTGGGATTGGGTGCTTAATGTATTTGTGTTTAAGCTGGAAATAATGGATTTCGAGTAAAAAGCTCAACTTCAGATCTCTCTGATTCTAATTTCTCTTTCTCTGTGGGAGTCGGTGGGAATCGTGGGAAGGTGGGTCTGTCGTGCGGGCATTGGGGCTGATTTGCGGGTCGGGTAAACCCGACCCGAATGACACGACCCGACAACTAAACGGGTTGACGGGTCGTGTCGTGTTAAACCCGTTTATTAAACGGGTTGGCGGGTCAAGCGGGTTGACCCGAACCCGACTCGCCAACCCATTTTGTCATCCCTAAATAGAGATGCTCCCCAGCATTTCTAAGGGATATCAATTGTCAATGTTTTGATGGATTGATGTAATGGCAGAGTCATGTTGGGACCTGAAGGGGCACAGCCCTTCAAGTCTTACAAAAAAAATTGACATTTCCTAAGAAGAAATGACTAAAAAATTTTGTCATAATCGCCCTCCCAAATCTATTCTCAATGTGAGATCTTTCTTTTTCTTTTCTTATTCTTTTTCTTTTTCTTTTTCTTTTTCTTTTTTTCTTTTTCATTGTGTGAAACAAATTGAACTTGCTTTTATGATCTGTTGTACGAATGGGGTAATTATGTGTCATATAGTGTAGGGAAGTATCATTTTATAAGTCAAGATAAATAGCAAGTGTCTTTTTACTATTTTGTGACAGATTTTAAACACCAAGAAATGAAGCAACTAAGTGACAGACAAAAATAAAAACCAAATTGTTAGAAATTAGATGTGTAAACATTTTAGTCTTATAAATAGAAAAAATAAATAAATAATAAAGGGTAGTATTGAATGAAGTGGCATGATCCAAAAGGCAATTGACAGGCATACTTATGTTAGGTTTTTTCTTTTATATAAATTGAACCACTCTTTTTTTTTTTTAAGATGAATAACAATAAGCAACTACAAACAAAATTGAGATTTTACAATTTTAGAACACGTCATTTTATAATTCGTTTATACATGTCATAGAACAAATTAGTTCTTTTTCCCAATGTTTTTAAAGACTATTTGAATCGATTTTGCACAAGCATCATAACTTTTGAGCTTTGAACTTTTTTTACCAATCTCTTTTTCTAAAGGTATAAACTATAAGCTTTTTTTTGTCGGTTTTTCTTCTCTCCTATTTTTTTTTTTTCTTTTTCTTAAGGTTGTTTTTTGCACAATCCATCATTCATTTTACTTTTTTAATCAATTTTTGCACACATTTATTAACTTTGATATTTTGTTATACAATAATGAATTTGGCTCCACCACAGGTAAAAGTACCTAGAGCCAAAAATAGTCCCCCACCATATTATCTGCAGTACGTTAAAAAAAAAAAAAAAAAAAAAAAGAGGTTGATTGTATGATGTATATCCTGTCATGTCTAGGTGATATCAATTGTCACTGCTTCTCTCCAATTGTTTGATGCGATTGAAAGCAATTCTGAGATCCGAGAGAGTGTTTGTGATACACATGTTGTACGAAAAAAACCACCCCTTGATTTTTCTCTTTCTTTTCGTTTTCTTTTTTCAGATTTTTTTTATATAATTTCAGTTAGGCCGGACTACCCCATTTGAGTAACTCCCTAGGGCATTTTTTTTTCCTTTTTTGTTTTCTTTTTTGAATTTTCAATTTTTCGTTTTGTTTTTTTTTTGCTTTGTTTTTAAACTTTTTAATAGTTTTTAGTTTTTTTAATTTATAAGGATATTTTTATTAAAAAAATTTTAAAATTATTTTTGTCTTTTTACTGCCTATAAAAATATTAACATTTTTTAGTAATTTAAAAAAAAATATTGACACAATTAATAATTAAATAATATTAATAATAAAATGGTAATTTTCTTTCTGTGTACTTTTCTCTTTATCTTAAAAGAAGACTTTCATTTCAAATAAACAAGTTTAAACTACTAGAGATTCATTTGCCCACCTCACTCACAAAAAAAAAAAGAAAGAAAAATCATTGCCCACCTCGGTCAGCCTAGTGCAGGAAAAGAAAACCAGCAAACCGCGTGAGCACAAGACAAAAGAGGAATTTGAGAGTATTTCGGTTTGAAAGAGGGGCAAATCTTATAAAAAAAGAAAAATATTTCGGCGAAATATATAAATATTGTTTAATCTTTAAAAGAATATTCGTCTGGAGGGAAAATAGATAGGACGAAGAAAATGAGAGGGCGATTATGACAACAAAAAAAAAGACAAACTAGTACAATGCAACTGCAGTGAAAGTAAATGCGTTTGGCAAGTTGTTTTTTTTTTAAAAAAAAATAATAATAATAATAATAATAATTCTGTTCAAGAAAAATAGGAGCTTAAGTGTGAAACGGCAAACAACCTAGTATTTATTTTTTGGAGTCCCAATACGAACGTGCATTATTATTTAGTTTGTTGTTTTCTCTTTAGAGGGAATTTTTTTTGTTTTTCTTTAAAAAAAAGTTTTTTTAATATAACATAAAGGTAAAAATAAATTTAACTGTTTTATAAATAATTTGTATTTTAAATTATTTGCTAAAAAAAAAATTGTTAAAAAGACATCTGTCTTTTTTCTTTCTTGTGAGAAAATGAACATACTAATCCAATGAAAAATACGATTTGTCCATTGTATTATAAGATATAAAGAATACTCGTCTACAAAATATATAAAATATATAAAATTAATGTTAATACGTCTTTCTTGAAATAGATACGATAAATATGTATTTCAAATTCTGTGATTTATATATGTCTTCACGTTTTTGGTAGACAATTACGTTCAAAGCAAGAGAACATCTTTAAACAGGGTGGTACCTACCCTTGAGCCTATAGTACAGATGCCGGCCCAATATTGGCTAGTACTACACGTGGACCCCGTCCTTCTTATGATTTTTTTCTTTTGTTATTGGCACGGTATACGATGCTTTTTGTTTGAAGTGATGTGTGTCTATAATAAAGTAAGGGCAATGTAAGTCATTTTTTTATCACAAAAAAAAAAAAAAAAAAAAAGTCATTTTTTATATTTATTTTGTATTAATAAAAAATTATGTAACTTTTAAAATTACTATTAAATTAAAAATTAATTATGATTTATTATAAATTTAATGATTATTTTAAAAGTTACATTACTTTTAGTTGACATAAAATAAATATGAAGGATGATATAATAAGTAATTATATATGTGACTTTTTATGTCTATTTTATATCAATCAAAAGTAATATAATTTTTAAACTTACTATTAAATTTATCATTAATTATTATTAACATTTAATTTAATTATAATTTTAAAAGTCATATCACTTTTAATAGATACAAAATAAATATAAAAATTGTATCATTATTCATATATAATTACTCGTCCATAATATGCCCTGTTACTATTCTCACCATAGATTTTTTTTTTATAAAAAAAAAATGATCACCAAAATAATTTTTGATAAGGTAATTTAATCAAAAAATTTAATTTTGGTAGGTGAATAATTCTCGCCAACAATAGTGAGTATTATTATTTACTCATCAAATAATAAAATATCATTATTAAATATGACCGTTTGTTTATATCTCCATTTTCTTTTTCTTTTATTCTCTTTCTCTCCCACATAGCCTCCTTCCTTTTCGGCCTCTGCGTTTTCTCCCATCTCATCTCATCTCTTGATTCATCTGCTCTCATCTGTGCGTTTTCTTCTTTAGTGTGTAGTCATTTCAACCGGGTCTTTTCAAGGTAAGACTTTCCTTTTTTTTTTTTGCAAAAGCTTGAAGCATAAAAGATTAAACGACCGTTTGGCAAAGGTTATGGTTTCACTGTTTATGAATTTGGTTTAGAGCATTTTCATTTGTCTCATTACATTTTTTTTTTATTTTGTAGATAAAATTATTTTTTTCTATTTTAACTATCTATTTTTTTCTAATAATCTACATCCAATTCCTTAAACTAGAAATATACTTTCACTTTTTTTTTTATTTCAATATAATATTTTAAGAAAATGGGAAAAGAAAGAAAATTAGGAAAAAAAAAGTTAGAGAGATAGATTAACATTTTATTAGTTTAAAGAAAAGTAGTGAGTGAAATGGCTTCCTACTAGTATGGAGTCATTTCATGCTTCCTACTTTTTTCTTCAAAGTAGGAAGTCAGATGGAAGCAACAAAATGGTGTAAAATGAATTTTGACTCTCTAAAGTAGGAAAATTCCTACTTTAAAGAACCGGATGAAATTGCTCTTAGTGATTGAGGCTTGAAGTCCCTATTTATAGGGTATAGGGTAAATACATTGTACTCATTAACTTAATATTTGTCTACAATACAAATGTCTCTATTTATAGGGTATAGGGTAAAATATAAGTACAATAATCAAATCTGAGATCAATCTCAAATAGAGAATATTACAATATCACCCAAATATAGAATATACGAAAAATATAATATATTTTCCTTATATTGTAACATCCCTCCTCAAACTTAAGGCGAAAGATCTTGTAAGCTTAAGTTTGAAAATAAAAACATAATATAAATGCAGCTGAAGTCGGTAATTGGTTCAAAACGGTGCTTAGGAGAAAGGCTGAAAGTAACGGCCGGAAATAGAGACAATCCGTTAAAAAAATCAAAGCAGCAACTGACAATGATAAAAGGAATAACGGAAACTAGCTATCAAATCCCATGAAGGGCCAAACCACATTATGTTACGACCGAAAAACGGAGACAATCCGTTAAAAGATCCAAAGCTGCAATTGACAACGATGGAAAGAGCAATAAAACTAGCCATCAAATCCCGTAAGGGGCCAAACCACATTGCGTCAAGATTCACCAATGAATTGCGCCGCAAATCACAAAAAACAAGGCCAAATATGAACCTAAAATTCAAAAGAGTCAACTACATGCCAAACTTCCAAAAAGGATGTTGTCCACTTGGACCGATTATCAAAATCTTCTTTCTTTTTTTCTTTTTTTTTGGAGCTTCAAAATGGGCTAAACCTGCTGAACCGGGTCAAAAAGTGTATTGAAATCCACTGAACTGGTTTGAAAATGCTGAAATGGGAGTGAACCAGACCTCAAAAATGCTGAAACAAGGTGAAACTGCATTGAACTGGTCTGAATTCGGTGTGAACCGGCTGAAAAGGCTGAAAAAGGCACTAAGCTAGATTGAACTGGCCTAAAATAGGGAAGAACTGGACTGAACACGGGTCAGGAGCATGCCAGTTTGAATGAACCGGTTTAGGACCGAGTTGACACGTGTGTAGCGTGTGGATCCACACGCAGAAGCCCCCTGGCGTGTGACAAAGACGCACAGAGATACTCCTTCGGCGCGTGGAATGGACTGGTGGCGCATGGGTGGGTGGACAAAATCTCCTAGTGGCGTATGAGGGTGTGTGGCAAAGTATTTTAGGCTGATTTCGGCTGATTTGGAACTGTCGATGACAGATCTATTGAATGGTGCAAAGATTGAGGCGAGTTGCTAAGTGTGGAGGCACATGGCTCAATGGACATAAACTTCCGATGGCGCGTGGAGGTGCGTGATGGTTCTGATGGCGGCGAAACTTATACAGATCGATATTTCTAGGCCTCAAAAGCTTGATTCTGGGATTTGTTTTCCAGAAAATGTTGCGGTCAAAGCGGGAAAGTTACTGGCAACGTAGGCGGAGAGTGAGGACGTCCGAAAACGTTAGGAAATGTTAAAGACATTTATTGAAAGCCACAAGAACGTGGCTCTGATACCATGATAAAATATTGAAAAAATATATATAAAATTGATCTTTGTGGCTGGCTTAAATTACAAATCACTCTTTGTGGTATAAAAAAAAAAACTCAAAGATCCCTGTGATTGGTCAAAATAATAAATTACTCCCTGAAGCAAATTTTTATCGGTCATTTTAACAGAAGTCTGACACATCAGTTATTTTAACAATAGTGCGCCACCTTTTGGTCTGACTTGACAGACTAACGGTTTTTGTTAAAATGATTGACGAAAATTTGTTTCAGGGAGTGATTTGTTATTTTGGCTAACTACAGGGACCTTTAAGTTTTTTTCTTATATCACATGGAGTGATCTATAATTTAGGCCAATCACAGAGACCGATTTTGCATTTTTTCCTAAAATATATGCGGAAATATAAAATATGGAGAATAATAGCGGAAGTAAGAGAAAGAGTGAGAGATAGAGAATTACGGGTGGTTTAGTATTAGACACCTATGTTCACCACTCTGAAGGGCCCTTAAGACTACATTGTGCTCATTAATTTGATATTTGTTTATAATACAAAGGTTTCTATTGATAGGGTATAGGGTAAATATAAGTACAAGAATCACATCTTTCAAATTTGATTACAATCAACCCTAAATAAAAAATATTACAATATCACTCAAATATGGAGTATACGAAAAATATATTATATTTTTCGTATATTCTAACAAAGATTATTCTTGTTATTATTTTTAAAGGAATGATACAATTTTTTGTTTTTTATTTATCTTATAAGTATCTAACAATGTTATCGTAACAATCTCAACGAATCATTAAATAAATTTCTTTAAAGAGAAAACAATTCAAGATTTGTTAAAAATTGTCCCACGTAGCAGATAATTGTTGTAAATCTAAAATTTATCTTATTTTTGTTAGACCAGACTTTAGTAAGTTGAGCGTGCTTTTTTCTGCATATCGGTGAATACATTTATTGGACGTATAGTGTTAGCATCAATCCTTATTGGATTTGTTTGTCCGGGCAGTGGGAGCCTATCTCACAAATTTTCTGCAAATCCCTTATCATAAAACTCTAAACAGCTGCAGCTGGCAGACTCTTTCCATGGCGATTGTTTTTTTTTTTTTTTTTTTTTTTGTAAATCAAAGGCGATTTCCTGGCCATATGGCTGTAGAGATATGATTCTGTAGAAGATAAAGACTTCAAGAGATGATTTTGGCGCCACTCACAAGTCACATGCAGCAGTAGAGATGAAAGTTACCCACAAACAGTTTCATAGGAATTGTTAAACATATGCAGAAATAGCATAAGTAAGAAAGAGAAAGAGATATAAAGAATTACGGGTAGTTTGATATTAGACATTACGTGCATCACTCTTAACAGGCCCTTAGGGCTACATTGTGCTCATTCACTTTTTTTGTCTACGATACAAAGGTCCTTATTTATGGGGTATAAAGTAAATATAAATATAGTAATCAAATATCTTAGATTTGATTACAATCAACCATAAATAAAAAATATTACAATATCAACCAAATATGGAATATACGAAAAATATATTATATTTTCCGTATATTCTAACATCCCCCCTAAAACTCAAGGTGGAAAATCCTGTAAGCTTGAGTTTGAAAACAGAAACGGAATATAAATGCAGTTGAAGTCGGTAGTTGGATCAAAGCAGTGCTGACGAGAAAGGCTGAAAGTGACGGCGGAAGAACAAAGACAATCTGTTAAAAGAATCCCGTGAGGGGCCAAGCCGCAATTGACAATGATGGAAAGAGTAACAAAAATTAGCCATCAAATCCCTTGAGAGGCCAAACCATATTGTGCCATGGCCGGAAAACATAGACAATCTGTTAAAAGAATCCCTTGAGAGGCCAAGCTGCAACTGACAATAATGGAAGGAGTAATAGAAACTAGCCGTCAAATCCTGTAAATGGGCCAAACCACGTTGTGCCAAAATTCGTCAATGAATTACGCCGCATAGTACAACAAAATAGGGCCGAATATAAACTCCAAAATTCTGTCACGTACAAAAGCAACCACAACAAGCATTTGATGTACTGTTTAAAACTGAGAAAAACACCCAAAAGAAATGCTCAAACGGGAAGACAAAAACTGCACGAACAAATAACAGAAGCTTAAAAGAGGCACCAAAAAAGTTGACTATGGGCCAAATTCCAAAAGATGGCTAAAGGGATGTGATCCACTTGGACCGATTATCCAACTTCTTCTTCTTTTTCTTTTTGTTTTTTTTTTTTTTGACACTTTGCATCTTCCTGATGAGAGTATACGCATTGACTACCCATTTCACTACACAAACCAAACCTCTTTCTCTCATTTTTTTTTTTTTTGTTTTGCTAATACCCAATAACACCAGGGACAAAAGAGAACACCACGGGCAGGGGCTCAAGGTTTCTCTGGAAAAAGCCTAGCAACGGTGAGAAGATAGTCCAAAGCTTTGGAGGACGCCAAAGGAGGTGACATAATCTTGTGGATTTAATGTTGAAGCCGATGCCAGAAATGTCAATGACGTTTATTGAAGGCCACAAGAAAGTGGCTTTGATACCATGTTGAAATATATGCCTAAATATAAAATACTAGAAATAATAGCGGAAGTAAGATAGAGAAAGAGACACAAAGAATTACGGGTGGTTTGGTATTAGACACTTACGTCTACCACTCTGAAAGGCCCTTAAGGCAACATTGTGCTCATTCACTTTTCTTCTGTCTACAATACAAAGGTCTCTATTTATAGGGTATAAAGTAAATATAAGTATGGTAATCAAATCTTTCAGATTTGATTACAATCAACCATAAATAGAAAATATTACAATATCAACAAAGTATGGAATATATTTTTCGTATATTTTAACAGAAATAATGAAAGTCAAAAGGACGGCTTATTGATGTCAGATAACAAGTAGGAGAGACCCTAAATATATGGGTTCACTTCTCAGCTAATAGCAAATGGATTTGCCAAAATGTCCTTCCCTTCTCTCTCTAGCATTCTTAGAGCACTAGCAGCAGATACCTAACAATTTTCCTTAAATTTAGAGAACAAAACTACTTTTTACTTCGCTATCCAAAAACACCCCATAATAGCTTCTCTTAATATTTTCCTATGTCATTCAAATAATATTTATTACTATTACGTTTTTATTTCCTTATTCCAGAAACTTCTCATTTCTTTTCTAGTTTCTGTTTGCGTCTTCTTTCTCTTTCTCCTCTCTGTTAGAGGAAGAAGATGGAATTGGGAGTCGTGAGGAGAGAGGAGAGAGAGCCTGTCATTTTTTAAGGATTAAAATAATATATTGTGTAGCTACAGTACTACCTAATGGTTTAGAGTACCAGCAGCAGATATCCTAAAGGTTGTTCCCTTTCCTAAATACAGAAAAAATGTGAACCTGCAACAGATATCTTATTTCATTGGTTCCCTTCCCTATACCATTGGAAAGTTACAATACATCCCAATGGATTGGATAGCATTATAGCTTCCCAAAGGATTATTATAATCCTAAAAGTTGGTAAAAGTTGAAGGGAAAAGTGACAAAAAGGGGAAAATAAGAAAAAATAATAATAAAATAAGAGTAAAGAAAAAGTGTTTAATTGATATAGGAAAATATAAGGGAATATATTGTGGAGTGTTTTTTTATGATCTAGCTTAGGTGCCGTAACAGCACCGATGTTGTAGATTTTCCACCATTGGATTTGATTTTAAGGGGTGGAAAATCTACAGCATGGGTGCTGTAACAGCACCCAAGTCAAATCCTTTTTTTATAGGTAAACAAAAAATAATTTTGTTCCCTAAATTTAAAAAAAAAATGGTTGGTTATCTGCTGATAGTGCTCTTAGGAAAGGGAATCAATCCCCTAGGGCATCTGCTGCAGGTGCCTTTTTATAATTTTTTTTATAATTTTTCCTTATATTTAGGGAAGGGAACAAGATATAGGGCATATACTATTAATGCTTTTATTAGTCTCACCAAACTTTATTAGTCATTTTGTGTAAAATTTACTTTTCTTTATTTTATCCATTCACTTTTTTAAGCGCTCCAACAACCTCACTATTTTAGCTACCAACTTTTACTATTATATTTAAATATTTATTTTCAAATGTATCTTTATTTTTTTCTCTAACATTTATATCTTTTAATGTTTATCTTTTCCTAATGGTCATACTTCTGAATATTTGTCTTATTCTAACGGTCATATTTTTATAATTTTGATTTTCCTAACGTTCGTATTTTTTAATATTTGTCTTATCTTAACAATCATATTTTTGAATATTTCTCTTTTCCGACGGTTATATTTTTTAATTTTTTTTCCTAACAGTCATATTTTCAAAAAAATGACATGTTTTTCAATATAAATAAGACTATTTCCTCTCCAATTATGCTATTATCTAAAATATGTGATAGTATTTGGTTTGGTGAGAGAGAAATGAAAAAGAAAAATAAAACAGGGAGAGAGAGAGAAAGAGAACTAAAATAATATTTTAATTGTTTGATGAGCAAACAATACTCATTATTGTTGGTGAGTACTGTTCCCTCATCAAAATTTTTTGAGTAAATAGGTGAGTTTGTTGGGAGTTGATTTTGTGCAATTTTAACAAATTGACTTACCAAAATAGCTTAGTTGAACAATACTCACCAACAATAATGAGTATTGTTTACTCACAATAAATAAATAAATAAATAAAAGCCTCAACGCTCTGGACCTCAGTCTACTTACGAAGTCATAATTAGGTTTAGGTCCACGTGTAGAACTATCCTATATTGCCATGTGAACTATTTATATAGGGTATTTAGTGAAAAAAACACAAAAATTGCTCTTAGCATATTCACTATTTTAACAAAAAAAAAAAAATTAGTGAGTGAAGAGTATTCACCAATAATAGTGAATAATGTTTATTCATTAAATAATAAAATATCGTTATTAAATTTGATTGTTTCTCTCTCTTTATTTTCTTTTTCTTTTGTTTTTCTCCTTTTTTTTTCTTCTTTTTCTCTCCCACGCAGCCTCATTCCCCTTTTTTCTGTGCGTTTTCTTCTTCATCTTCTCTCATCTCATCATTCATCTGCTCTCATCTGTGCGTTTTCTTCTTTTTGAATTTTTTTATATAAATATACCCGTTAAGAAAAGACAAATATTAAAAAATATGACTGTTAGGATAAGACAAATATTCAAAAATATGACCGTTAGAAAAATGATTTTATATATATATATGACTGTTAGAATAAGACAAATATTGAAAAATATGATTGTTAGGAAAACACAAATGTTAGATCAGTTTCCGGCTTGGTGAATACTCCAGATTGTGATGAGTGCAAAAGCTATCTTGGTGGATATGATCTATAAAGAAAGCAAAGAAAAGATCAAAGGAACTTGCTAGAGTTGGCTGGCGGGGAATAGCTATGATGCCTAAGTTAATGAGGCAAAGATTCAATATAATTCTAATATTCAAGAGTTTGAGTATATGAAATTGTCTACCTTCTATTTCTCCATGCCGGACTTTATATATACTTCTTCCTTCAGTTGGAGCTTCCGCTTTTTCCGTAATTGAGGATTCTTAGGGATGTTTAACATTAATTCAGTAATTTTCCATTGTTCCCATTCCGTAACTGAAGATCTTCATTAATTCAATGATCTTGTGTTGTTCCCATTCTGTAACTGAAGATCCTCATTAATTCGGTGATCTTCTGTTACTCCCATGATTTGGGTCTTTATTTTTGAAATATCTGAGATATGACTCTCTCCCGAGATATCCAAAGTTAGGGACATAGTTTAGGTTTCCCGAAACACCCAAGATCTGGGATGCGGCCCCCATCTCCTCGGCTTCGAACTCTGCACAACTCTGAGATTCACTCATAGCAAATTTCGGGCTCATCAGTCTTGAAATGGGCTTGATAGTTGGTTTATCGACGATATGCTTTCCGTTTAATTCCCATCTTCATAACCCATTGAAAATCGCATATATATGTATATATATATATATATGAACGGGCCCATAATTATCAAGGAATATTTCCCAACAGTTACCCCCTAATTTCCAACCCCAGGCACGACTCAGTTATGGGAAATAAGTTCTTTCCGGATTTTTAATCCTAAGAAATTTACATATCCAATATATATATATATATATATATATATTATTTGCCTTTATGGATTTTGATTCCACCTTCCTTACAGCACTTGTCGATGTGCGTCACGTCCTTTGATCTTCCTTTTATTATTCTGACATATTTGCCATGATGGGTGTCCCTTTGGATCCACGTATCAAGCTATGACACTCCCTCCATCACGATTTCCTGGATCCTCTGACCTCTGATATTATCCGGTCCACATGTCTTTTTATACGTGGTTTGTTGGAGCTCATCTTTTGGGGAGAAATTGCAAGGATGGTTCGGCTTCTCTTCTAGGGCAACGCATAAACCATCATTGCGCCGTCCTTCACCATTCCATCGATACCGTCTCTTGATTTCCCGAGAATAATCCATCGTTAAATACGTCATGAACAGTTCCTTCTTCCTCACCGATTTCTGCCATTTTCAAACTTCGAACCCTCTCTTAATAACTCTAAATTTTCCCTTTTTTTTTTTTTCTTTTCAAGGATGTCTGCTTCCCAATCTGAAGGTTCTTCATCCAAGGGTTATGATACCCCCCATTCTCACACTAACGACGAAGAAGTTCCTCATATTGATGATGCTGAGGACACTCCTAGGGCTGATGACAACGAGATTCCTCAAGCTGTGGATGCTGCTAGGGCTCGAATATCCTATACTCCTTTGGAAAGGATGAACGATGCCAAGTTTACTTTCGAAGATGAGCCGAAAATCCGTCACAACTCCGATATCCGTTCTTCCGTTCAACTTCATTTCAAAAACCTGGGGAGTGGAACCTTCGACAGCGGCGACATTTGCCTCTATGAGAGGATGTTTATGGCAGGAATTCGTCTTCCGTTTCTTGCCATAGCTTGAGAGTTGCTGCAATATCTCCATGTGGCCCCAAGTCAGATTAGACCCAACAGCTGGGGATACTTCTTTCCTTCGTACTTGCAATGGCCTATTGTTCACGGAGATAGTTTCCGAATGTCAATTCGCCAATTCTTCTCCATTTACCGAGTGCAGCAATATAGGGATAAGACTATTGCCTTTCAAGTCCATGTCAATCCACTCTTCATAATCATACCCTCAAGCTTTTCTAGCAATAAAGAATGGAGGAATGAATACTTCTACGTTTTGGGTGATTGGGAGTGCTTACCTATCGAGATTCTTTCTGATGAACAAAGGATTCTTAGACAATGGAGCACTCCTAGTACTGAAGGTATTCTACTGAACGACTTCTCTTTTTTTTTTTTCTTTTGACAAACCGACCTGACTTCGCTTTTCTGTTTCAGCGATGGGAATTCCTTATTAGAGCCGAGAAGAAATTGTCAAGGTTAACCAAATGCTTGAGTTTTCTTGCGATCCCCTTAATGTGAAGCTGATAAAATTTAAGGCCATTGTCACTGATGATAATATGAGGAAATACTTACGTTATCAGATCCCAGAAGACAAGTCTATTTAGAGGAGGAAAAGTAAAGTCTCGTTTGGTTTGCAGAATACACCTCTGGAATTGAATGACGATTCTTATAGAATAGTCATTCTTTTATTTGGTAAGAGCTTATTCCAAAAAATAGTTATTCCGTTGAAATACTTATTTCCTTACAAATATGATTTGACAACATTTAACCCAAAATAAAATAAAAAATTTATTTTTTTATGTCAATAGGTGGCCAACCACCCCAATGGGTGGTCGGCCACCCCCATCCGGAGAACACGGGGGTGGTCGCACTACCCCTGGCGCATTTGGGGGTAAGCCTTGCCACCCCAGGGGTGGTCGCGGCCACCCCACAAATGCTGATCAAGGGTGGCCTGGCCACCCCCAATGCGCAGGGGTGGTCACACCACCCCTGGAAACCACCAGGAGGGTTGTTGGGGTTGGCGGCAACCACCCTCGTGTTCTCCTGTGGGTGGCCGACCACCCATTGGGATGGTCGGCCACCCACTGTATTTCCATAAAAAAAATAAATTAATAATTTAAGTTTTAAAAAAATAAGAAATAAAGTTTTTTTAGTAATTTTGGTTCAATTCCTATTAAAGCATATATGTTGTCATCAAATAGAAATGACTATTCCATTCCACCCTCCTCTATTCTCAGGAATAACTTTTCATTTTCCTAATGAAATACTCATTCCGCGAACCAAACAAGGCCTAAACAAAGAAGGGTCAGCAAAAGAAAAAGGTTGTCACCAAGAAGGGAGTCGGAAAATCTTCTCGTGTTGTTTCTTAGCCAAAGCCTACTACCAAGAAAGGAACATCTAAGCTTCCGAAGAAGACTATTCCCGAGGTTGTGCCGACAACTACGCTTGAAGCTGTGATAGAGATGGATCCAGAAGATAGACAGAACCCATTTGACTATCCTCCTAGGGATTTGACTTCCAATTTGGTGCACACTTTTTTATCCAAGCTACGCCGAAGTGGTGCTACTACTACATCTTCTTGCAAGATACCCGATTTGGAGGGTCTTTTGGAATCGGACAATAGTGAGTCTAAGCCTAGTGGCATGGAAGGTGTGATGGAGTCTCAATTTCTGAGAGAAAGACTAATGGGAGATGCCATCCGAACTGGTCACACCTTTAGCAGAGTCAAGACTGTGGCTAAAAAAAACGAAAAGCATTTGATAAGGGGAAGGCTTCAAAAAGAATGAAGGGCACTAAAATGGGTGCATACTTAAGTGACATGATTGACGAAGCCAATGTCATGTACATTGATTCGAGCTTTTCTATTTCGATACAGTTAGCCCCTACTACGAATATTTTGTCTCCAAGAGAGGCCAAACATTCTTCGACAGTACTACTTCATGTTTCAGATGACTTCGACTTCGAGAAATCAAGTCGAGACGAGTTTATTCGGGATGAGATCTTGCCAGGACCCTCAGCAGGTGCAAATGAGGATGTTTCTGATAGTCTTCCTGAAACATTAGATGGCCTACCAAGAGTTAGCGTAGATCCCCCAACACCACCTCCGAGAAGAGTTGAATTCTCCTCAATTCATCCCGGGGTTCCGTACGCTAACCCACCTAATTTACAGTTAGGCGAGACCCCTGGGTGGAGACTCCCAATCCGATCCTTACGAGATGGTTTGCTAGGATGCCCACTTGAGGCTCTTCAAGCTTTGGTTCCTGAAAATTACCTTCAAGGATCGAGAGCAGAAAGAACCTTTCCTGAATGGTTTACTGATGTCATAGTTCATCATAAGATCAAGGTATCCTTTTTGTTTTCATCAAGTTCTTCTCTATCATCGTCTCCTCTGATTTCTTTTTATTCTTCTCTTGTTTCTCAGTATGCTGTGAAGTTGTTAGCCTTATACCGAGAGCATCAAGAGCATCTGAAAAGTTATCCCTAAGAACTAATAGAGATGCGCTTGAAGCTAAGAAGTCTTGATTACGAGGTCTCTCGGTTGAAGGGCTTTGAACCTGAGGTGGGTAGGCTTCGAGCTTTATTATCCAAGAATCAACAAAAATTAACTTCAGCCGAGGCTCAAGTTGTGAAGAGGGATCATCAAATCTCTCTGTTGAAGCAGCAAGTCCAAGAACTTTCAATTCTACAAACCCAACAAACCCAAGAGATTTTGGATTTGCAAGCTCAGTTAAACGCTTTTGAGGTGGTTGTTACTTCTTTAGAGGCCAGTCATGCTATTTTGCAAGGAGAGAAACATCGTGCTGAAACTGAGAGAGAAGAAGTTGAAGATGAGCTGAAAGCTACTACCCAACTGCTTGAGGATGTTGAGAGTAGATGCGGGCATCTGAAGAAAAAACTATTTTACTTCAAAGTTAAGGCAACCTAGTATTTCAAGCAGTTATCTCTCCTTCCTTGGCTTCGCGATCATAGCTGGGCTCGCGGTTTCAATTGGGGATTCGAAAGTTTTTGTACCTTAGTATTGAACCCCACTATTTTTAGTTTTGAGGCTCGTTTTGTTCGGGCTAACTTCTTGAAAGTTCCAGATAATGCCACTAAAGAACTCTACTACATGGGAGACGAACTTTTTCCCGATGTTCAAAGATGGGAAGGGCAAATGGGTTACCCTATGGATTGGATTTACCTCAGCTTCCTTCAGATGTTTCTGAATCTGAGTCCGAGTCTGATGATGCGGCTGACAGGGACCCTAGGGATGGTTAGCCTTAGAACTTTCATCTGTTGTTTCTATTTTTTTATTTAAAAAAAACTCTATAAGCCATGAACTTTTGATAAGATATATCTGACAATTCCTTTAAGCTCTGTATATCTCAACTATTAAACGTCAGTTTAGGACTGTCTTTTGGATTTTCAAGAGTAGCTAATTCCAAGAGATTCTGGAGCTTTCCCAAGGACTCTTATTTAAGATGATTCCTTGATTTACTCCCTTATCCTTACGAAGATGGCCCCATAATGATGGCTTTTATTCTTTCGAGAAATCCACATTAATGGTGACCCTTGATTTTTCTTAGAAATTTTTCTTTAAATACCCCCCAATCCTTTGTTCTCTCTTCATTCCCTCTTTTACCATGTCTTCTTTCCTTAAGGATTTTCAAACTAAAAACTCTTATTTTTTCTCTGCATATTTTCTAGCGGCTTCTGGTGAAGGCTTTGATGGCGATCATTCTTTTGAGGAAGATGAAGAAATTATTCTAATTGAGGGCGTATGGTTGATTGGTGAAGCTTGTCGTGAACTTGAATTTTGCTATGGATGTTCCCTTAAATGTTGTTGGAGAATTCTAAATGATGGTCAAACTAGTAAATAATGCCGGCGTCTTTTCCTTAAGAGCTCAGAGCATCAATATCTGCATCCTTTTTCCCCCAAGGGCAACATCTCCGGGGACTTTAAATTTCCTGTAATTCCGAGAGTTTGAATTTTTTATGTAATTTCCAAGAGCTTTGAACTTTTGTAATTTTCGAGAGTTCTAAACTTCTATGTAATTTTTGAGAGCTTTGAACTTCTGTAATTTTTGAGAGTTCTGAACTTCTCAGTAAGTTCCGAGAGATTTGAATTTCTCAGTAATTTCCGAGAGCTTTGAATAAAACTTCATTCTTTCTTTTGCTCAATCGTGTATATGCACCCCCCATAACCGAGACTACAATGTATTTAGACTTGGTTATTTAAGGATTATGTTGTTCTCGGTAATCTTTGAAGGTAACTCAGTTGTAAAATCTACCCGGATCACTCATCCCTTTGAAAATCTTAACTGAGTAATCGTCTCGATAAATCCAAGGCTACTTAGTTGTAAAATTCGCCAGGATTTTCATCCCTTTAAAAATCTTAACTGAGTAATCTCCTTGGTAAATCCAAGGTTACTCAGTTGTAAACTTCGCCGAGATCATTCATCCCCTTGAAAATCTTAACTGAGTAACTGTCTCGGTAATTTCCAAGGTCACTCGTTGTAAAGTTCACCGCGATCAATCATCCCCTTGAAAATCTTTAACTGAGCAACCGTCTCTATAAATTCCAAACTTCATCATCTAATTTCAATGTTAGGTGATGAAGATTTTTCCTAGACTTCATCATCTAATTTCGACGTTAGGTAATGAAGATTTTTCCAGACTTCATCATCTAACTTCATTGTTAAGTGATGAAGATTTTTTCCAAACTTCATCATCTAACTTCGGCATTTAGGTGATAGAGATTTTTTCCAGACTTCATCATCTAACTTCGGCGTTAGGTGATGAAGATTTTTTCCAGACTTCATCATCTAACTTCGGCGTTTAGGTGATGAAGATTTTTTCTAGACTTCACCATCTAACTTCGGCATTAGGTGATGAAGATTTCTTCCGAACTTTATCATCTAACTTCGGCATTAGGTGATGAAGATTTTTTCCGAAGAAAGCAACAACGGTTGTATGATGTGGACTAACATCTATTTATTTAAATGCTTTGCTTCCCTTTATTAATCAATGGAAAAGAATTACATCAATTGCTATCGATAATATCTTGTCAAATGTTCTGCATTCCACGGTCTTGGTAGTTGTTTGCCTCTTGCTGTTTGTAGATGATATGCTCATTGTCGGTGACTTTTTACTACTTGGTATGGTCCTTCCCAGGTTAGTCTTAGCTTTCATTCAGTAGTATTTTTTGTGGCGATAGTTACACTTCTTAAACCCAATCTCCGAGCTTGAAATTTCTCGGCTTCACCTTCCTATTGAAGTACTGAGCTAATTTCTGTTGGTAGGAAGCCATCCAGACTGTGGCTGCATCCCTTTTTTCTTGTAATAAATCGAGGTGGAGACTAATTCCAGCATCGTTGAGCCCGGGATTGTAGTTGGAAACTTTGAAGCTAGAGGATCCAACTTCTGCTGGGATGACTGCCTTTGTTCTAAATGTGAGGGAATAAGGTGTCTAGCCAGTTGGCGTTCAAGTTGTCGAACAGTAGAACCATAAGACTTCGGGAATGAATTCCACCAATGTTCCCTTCTTCTCAGTCAATTCTTCTTCAGTATGTTCATAAGGGTTTTATTCGTAGCTTCTACCTACTTGTTTGCTTGTGGATGCTCAAGTGAAGAGAATAAATTCTTGATGTGGAGTTCTGCACACCATTTTTTCAGTGGCTCACAGTCAAACTACTTGCCATTATTGGTGATGAACGCATGAAGGATTCCATATCGGCAAACTACTGACTTTCATAGGAAGGTCTTGATATTTCTAGTGGTAATTGTGGCCAATGCTTCTACTTCCGCCCATTTGGTGAAATAATCCACAGCTACTACCAAAAACTTACAGCCCCCTTTCCCAGTAGGAAGTGGTCTCACAATGTCAACCCCTCATTTAGCAAAAGGCCATGGTGCTAAGATTGGACTCAGTTCTTTTGTGGGAATTTTTTCATCTCGGGCAAACCGCTGGCACTTATCACAGTTTTTGAGGAGCTTGGTGGAATCTCTGTTCATATTGGGCCAATAGTATCCAGCCCGTACTGCTTTGTGGGTGATCATCTGACCCCTCGTATGACTTCCACAAACTCCTTCATGTATCTCTTGGAGAATATAGTCACCCTCAGATTTCGACAGGCACTTAAGGAGAGGCAGGGTATACCCTCTTTTATATAGGATATCTCCATTCAAAGTATATCTTGCTGATTGCATTTTAATTCTCTAATATTCCTTCTTATCTTCAGGAAGCTGTCCGTTTTTTAAATACTGCGTAATTTCCTTAGCCCACTCAAGACTGGGGACTCTCCCATCAATTTGCATCATATCTTCATTTTCAATAATGGAAGGACTAGTCAATACTCGTAACTTATGCTTGGATGCATCGATCTCCTCATCTGATCCAGATCCTCTCTGAGCCAGTGCGTCAACTCAGACATTTTCCTCCCTTGGCATCTTTGTGAGCACCATCCTATCGAAGAAGGCTCGGCTTTTGTAACGCCCTAAGAATTTAGCTAACTTGTAGTTAAATTCATGGTTCGTCTCCCAGCCCTAATTATCTAATTAAGACTCAGGAATATTTCTATTCTCCTTGTGAATGGAGAATATGTAAAATATTGGCTTGGGGATCACCTTAATACAAGATCAACCATTGAAAAGATGTTAACTCTGAGTATAATGTCCATAGGGCGTTCAAACAATTAACTGGTAACTGTCTGAATTCGCTATTTTAACTTTTATCAAAGTACACAGCGGAATAGTTGATTTGAGTGCATAATAAACAATTCTAAGATCATTAAACATGGGTACAGACCTTTACATCTAAAAAATCAAACTGAATATAATAACTGCTGTCCTGATACCGAAATCTTGGTGAGAGTTCCAACTGATCAAATCCCTGAGGGTTTACAAAATAACGAAGTATTTAACTGAAAGGAAGTAACTGAGTAAGTCGGCTGACTTAGTAAGAAAGTTATTTTAAAAAATGTGATGTATAAAATTAATAAAAAGGTAGTTATGAATTATACATGATATTTTCATAAATAGCAAGTTTAATCCCCGTTATTATGCCATTTAGCAAAATTGGTGTTTAATTTTAAAAGAGGGAATATAATCTCGGCGATTAAACACCTATGTCTCATATGTAAGAAATATGCTCCATGAATACTATATAAATAGTCATATGTTAACAATATGGTCTACTCGAGACATAACCCCATCTCAGCAGGGTTGGCGTATCCAAAAGGACTTCTAGTACAATTCTAGTGCCTTGGACATTGCACAAACAGACCGTCTTATACTAGCAGTCCGACAGAATCTGACTTCGGGTAGCCTACACTGACTAGCAAAGTCGTAACTGGTGACCCACTCAAAGAATGGTGCGCTATCACAAATTTAACTATTAGATCTAAGGCCCTCTTCATAAAATAAAACTCTTAGACTATAGAATCAACCCGTAATAATAGTAAGCTCATGGCCATTATTCCATTCAAGATGGTGCAACCATGTCATACGATGCAAGTATTGTTCATTTATTCAAAAATAGGAAAATATATAAGCAAATAGCATATTGTCATAAAAATGATAAACTTGATCATATGGAGTAACGTGCTCAGTCATCTGACATATCGCACTTAAAAAATTGTAGTTTCATTACTCAGTTAAAATACTTACCTCGATTGCTCATCCGATGCTTCAAATATCTTGCAACCCCTCAGTAACTATAAAATAACCCGACAACATGCTAAGAACGTAATCTCTTACTAATCGTGAAGTATGTGTGTTCTTTGTCTCAAAAACCCTAATTTGGCATTTCTGGTTACCATCGAATGTTTGATCAATAACAATGAAACATTCGATGTAGGCCTAAAATACATGAAAGTCTAAAAAATCCTACCAAACCTAACCATAACTATTTCTAGACTTGGAACATTATCTAACAATATTAAACAACATCAAATAACATAGAAGACATACATTTTAAGAGGTAAAACACAAGGTCATCATTTTTATCAAAGTCTTTTGGAAAGTCAACATAAAAGCGCCTTTAAATCAACATGACATAGTTTTGAAAACATAACATAGCCATAGCTTGTGTAAAATAATGAAATACAACAAATAAGAGTATGGATTCGAAGGTTACCCTTGGAGAAGATAGTTTCCTTCAAATGAGAACTTTTCCCTAATGATCCTCTCCTAAGCCTTTGAAAAATGAGTTTCTAGAGTGTTTGGACGATAAGTGGGGTGTTTAACACAAGAGCGGGGTAAAATTTATAGGGAAGTGGGGTTAAAACCTTATTCCCTTTGTAAAATCCATTTTGGAACATGATTGAACGTTTGATATACGATATCGAACGTTTAATCTATTCATATCAAAAAATTTAGGGTTCCTCATCAAATGTTTGATGAAGATACTGAACGTTTGATAAAAGCACATCAAACGTTCCATAAAAGAATCGAGCGTTTGATGTTTGCACTGACACCTTCTAAGCATTGCGCATGCTTTGTAGCGAACGTGACTGTACTTTCCAACATCGAACGTTTGATGGTTGCATTTTTTGAATAAAATGCTATTTAAATGCTTTATAAAAATGGAAGAGTATCTTTAATCAAATCTTTGGTCAAATATTATGAAAAATAGCTTTTAAATATTTTAGGGCATTACAACTTTTTTGGACTCTGGCAAGATATTTGATCATCTTATCTCCTTGAGCTTCGTAATCCCCCTGGATGTAGCCAACTATTACCTGGGATTCGCTTCTAGCTCCCAACTCCTTAGCTATTCCCAAACTAGCTAAGACTGCTTCATATTCGGCTTCATTGTTTGTGGTGGGGAAGTCCATTTTGATTGCAAATTAAAGCTCCTCTTTTTCCAGGCTTATCAAGACTATTCCTGCTCCATTGCTTGTATTAGTGGATGACCCATCCACATAGGCCACCCAAGTCTCGTCTTTCGGGAGTTCTTTGTTTTTCGGGACGTTACAAAACTCCACCAAGAAGTTGACCATCGCCTGCCCTTTAATGGCAATTCTCGAGTGGAACTCAATGTCAAATTCACCGAGTTTTATCGCCCAATTGACTAGTCTTCTCGAGATGCCCAGCTGTTGTAATACCTTCTTCATAGGGCATTTAGTAAGAACTATGACAGCATGTACTTGGAAGTATAGTCTTAATCTTCGAGCTAAGACTACCAAGGTGAATGCCAGTTTTTCTATCCAATAGTATCTTTCTTCAGGTCCATAGAGTGCTTTGCTTGTGAAATATACTAGTTTTTGGACTCCTTTGTCCTCTCGAATCAAGGCTGAACTCATAGCTAAGGGTGACACTGTTAGATACAAGTAAAGTATCTCTCATTCGGTTGCCTTGCTCAAGAGCGGTGAATTGCTCAAGTATTCTTTTAGCCGGCTAAAAGCATCTTCACATTCGTCACTCCAAACAAATGCCTTCTTGAGGATCTTGAAAAGGGGGAGGCACTTATCTGTGGAACAAGAAATAAATTGATTCAGTGTGGCTATCCTCCCGGTAAGTTGTTGTAGCTGTTTTACAGTTCTGGGTGGTTGCATGTCCAACACTGCCTGTATCTTCTCAGGATTTGCCTTGATTCCTTTTTGTGACACCATAAATTCCAAAAACTTTCCAGAGGCTACCCCAAAGGCACATTTGGTGGGATTCAACTTCATCTGATACCGCCTTAGTGTCTTGAAGGTTTCTGTTAGGTCTTCCACGTGGTTGGCTGAGTGGATGCTTTTGACAAGCATATCGTCCATGTATACCTCTACATTCTGCCTGATTTCATCTCGGAACATTTTGTTTACCAACCTTTGATAAGTAGCTCTGGCATTTTTTAATCCGAATGGCATCTCTTATAACAATACGGTCCTCGATCGGTAATGAAGGAGGTTTTCTCTTGATCTATCTCGTGCACATATATTTCGTTGTACTCGGAAAAGACATCCATGAAGCTGAGAAGTTCGTGCCTTGTTGAGGTCGGTGAAATCCATGCACATCCTCCATTTGCCATTTGATTTCTTTACTAGGAACACGTTAGCTAGCCATTCAAGGTAATCCACATCCCTGATGAAGTCGGCTTGTAATAATTTTTTCACCTCAATTGCAACTGCTTGATTTCGCTCTAGGGCGAAACTCCTTCTCTTCTGCTTTATTGGACAATGGCTGGGATCCACATTTAATGAGTGGACTATTACTAAGGGATCTCCTGGCATGTCTTTATGACTCCATGCAAACACGTCTGCGTTTTGTCATAGGAATGTCACCAATGTTTCTTTTTACTCTTGGGGTAATTGTGACCCAACCCTTATCTTCTTCTCGGAATTACCGATCTCGAACTCTTCCAATTCTTTGACTGGTTCTCTCGACATTGGTTGCTATTTACTTCCTTCTTTCGTTCCTTCTCTGAGGATGGCTTTTTCTGGGATTTCTTTCAGGGAAGTGTTGTACCACTAGCGTGCTATCCATTGGTCTCCCCTCACTTCTCCGATCCCTTCTTTAGTTGGAAACTTCATCTTAAGATGAGTGGTTGAGGTTATGGCTTCTAGCTCATTCAGGATGGCTATGCCAATGTTGGCATTGTATGCTAGTGGCTTGTCGACTAGCAGGAACTTGACCATGATTGTTCTTTGTTTTGGATGTTCTTCCGGAGTTATTGGGAGTTCTATAGAACCCATAAAATAAACTTGCTCCCCCGCAAATCCCACAAGGGGGGATACTGCTGGGATTATCTTGTCTCGGTTGATCCTTATATGCAGGAAGGCTGACCAATAAAGGATGTCAGCTGAGCTCCCGTTATCCACCAGGATATGACGAACATTGTGGTTCCCGATCTTCATCGAGACGACCAAGGCATCGATGTGGGGGCGATTTACTCCTGCATAGTCATCATCAAAGAACCTGATGATGAGGGACTCCTTTCTCTAGGTTTTGATAGGCCTGTCTACAGTATAGACCTCTCAATTATTTGCTTGTCTAGCATAAGCTTTCCTCGCCGAGTTGGTCTCACCTCCCCTTGCGAATCTATCAGATATAGTGCAAATTTCTCCAAGAATATGTCGGTTTGCTTGATTGTGGCTTCGACTTCGCTCGCATCTTGGTTCTTCCCATCTTTTCTCGTAACCCGAAAATCCTTCTAACCGCTCTCGATCTCAGGGATTTGGAAGCGTGCGAGCTTTGTCATTTTGGTGTGGATATTGTCGAGGTTGATCATCCCTGGGCAGATATTGCCTAGGTTGGTGGTCCCTTGGCAGATATTGTCGAGGTCAGCGATCTTGTTCCCAATTGATAAGAATGCAAAATGTCATATTTTTCTCCCTTAATGTTTAGTTTTTTATACTTATTTGGTGCCTAAGTGTACTCATTATTCTTTTATTTTGATTTAGGATGCAATTGGAGGCATTAAATGCAAAACAAAGCTAATTGGGCGATTCTGGACAGTTTCGACATCACTTCGTAATATGGACAAAACTCTCTCATCCAAGCTTCGATTGAGATGATTCAAGATGCTATGGAACACCAAGAAACAGATATACAACTTTCATGTTTTGCATTTTGAGAGATACTGGCTGAATCAAGGTCGAAATCGGGCTTGAAGTTGCGGCACCTGCACTGTTGACGTTCTGGAACATTCCTTTGCATGCTATTCTAATCTGCAGAAACCAACAAAGCTGGTGCACGAAAATTATAGTTGGAAACACCACTTTCCTAGTTACATTAGGACTCTATTTTATTTTTAATATTTTCCTTAATTAATCAGATTTGGATATTGTTATTTTAGGATAACAGTTAGAATATCTTTAGGAGATTTTGTAGGCTTCTAATAAGGGGTATAAATGTGTATAAAGGAGAGGGGAATCATAAAACTACAAAAAACTCTTTTGCTCCCCTCTTCTCTAACTGATCCTTTGAGTTTTCATCATGGCTTTGCGCGGCTAAACTTTTATCATTGATTGAAGGAAACAGAAGCCTAGGAATCAATAAAACTGTGAGATCTAAATTGTTTTAGTGTTCAATTTATGCTTTGAGTATCGGATATTCTTCTGTACCTATTTTCATGATTGTCTCGTTTAATTACTAGGAGGCCTACTAGTTTATTATTCGTTGCAATCTGTTGCTAGATTAGATATCAAATCCGTAATTGTTTAATCCCTCTAATTTGCGAAGCAACTAAGATTTAATGATTCGCTGCGTCAGAAATTATTAGATCTGAGGAAGAACACTTGATTAAATTAAATGCAACCGCTTGCGCTTGTGTTGTTTAACTTCATCGATCTCTCTAATTCTTAAGGTTGCTATTAGATTAAACCTTTAGCGCTTGTCTTGGGTTGTTTAGTAGTTAAGGTTAATTAGATCGCTTGTTTTCTAATTAACTGCGACTAAGGAGAGATAGGATAATAATTCCAACGGTGAATATTCAAAGTATGAATTAATATATGCTTGCATCGATGATCGGTTGTAAAATTCCGATGGTGGATGTTGACTTCGACCAAGGTTTGTTCTTTTGATTAATTTTGATACTTTAAATTGAATTGTTCCTTAGTTCTTCTTAAAATTATTTTCGTTATACTCAAACCCCCCCCAATCCTTGTTCACGTAGCATAAAACTAGGCTGAATACTCTCCATGGGAACGATCCTTGCTTGCACTACTACATGTATTTTTAGGAGTATAAGTTTTATTTTTGGTTGCCTACGACAGCACACCACCGATTCTGATCTTGGTGACCCCTCTGATCCATCAGGAACTTTACAAGCTTCCCATTCCCGATGAACTTCTCAATCAATAACCTTAAGGTTGTGCATCCCTCCTTGGTGTGGCCGTTAGCCTCGTGGTATACACAATACTTGTGTTGGTTCTTGGGTAATGCCTCTCCCATTATTTTTTTGGGACGAACGAATCCCGAGTCCTTTTTTATTTCCATGAGGACTTCNTACTCATTATTCTTTTATTTTGATTTAGGATGCAATTGGAGGCATTAAATGCAAAACAAAGCTAATTGGGCGATTCTGGACAGTTTCGACATCACTTCGTAATCTGGACAAAACTCTCTCATCCAAGCTTCGATTGAGATGATTCAAGATGCTATGGAACACCAAGAAACAGATATACAACTTTCATGTTTTGCGTTTTGAGAGATACTGGCTGAATCAAGGTCGAAATCGGGCTTGAAGTTGCGGCACCTGCACTGTTGACGTTCTGGAACATTCCTTTGCATGCTATTCTAATCTGCAGAAACCAGCAAAGCTGGTGCACGAAAATTATAGTTGGAAACACCACTTTCCTAGTTACATTAGGACTCTATTTTATTTTTAATATTTTCCTTAATTAATCAGATTTGGATATTGTTATTTTAGGATAACAGTTAGAATATCTTTAGGAGATTTTGTAGGCTTCTAATCAGGGGTATAAATGTGTATAAAGGAGAGGGGAATCATAAAACTACAAAAAACTCTTTTTCTCCCCTCTTCTCTAACTGATCCTTTAAGTTTTCATCATGGCTCTGCGCGGCTAAACTTTTATCATTGATTGAAGGAAACAGAAGCCTAGGAATCAATAAAACTGTGAGATCTAAATTGTTTTAGTGTTCAATTTATGCTTTGAGTATCGGATATTCTTCTGTACCTATTTTCATGATTGTCTCGTTTAATTACTAGGAGGCCTACTAGTTTATTATTCGTTGCAATCTGTTGCTAGATTAGATATCAAATCCGTAATTGTTTAATCCCTTTAATTTGCGAAGCAACTAAGATTTAATGATTCGCTGCGTCAGAAATTATTAGATCTGAGGAAGAACACTCGATTAAATTAAATGCAACCGCTTGCGCTTGTGTTGTTTAACTTCATCGATCTCTCTAATTCTTAAGGTTGCTATTAGATTAAACCTTTAGCGCTTGTCTTGGGTTGTTTAGTAGTTAAGGGTAATTAGATCGCTTGTTTTCTAATTAACTGCGACTAAGGAGAGATAGGATAATAATTCCAACGGTGAATATTCAAAGTATGAATTAATATATGCTTGCATCGATGATCGGTTATAAAATTCCGATGGTGGATGTTGACTTCGACCAAGGTTTGTTCTTTTGATTAATTTTGATACTTTAAATTGAATTGTTCCTTAGTTCTTCTTAAAATTATTTTCGTTATACTCAAACCCCCCCAATCCTTGTTCACGTAGCATAAAACTAGGCTGAATACTCTCCATGGGAACGATCCTTGCTTACACTACTACATGTATTTTTAGGAGTATAAGTTTTATTTTTGGTTGCCTACGACAGCACACCACCGATTCTGATCTTGGTGACCCCTCTGATCCATCAGGAACTTTACAAGCTTCCCATTCCCGATGAACTTCTCAATCAATAACCTTAAGGTTATGCATCCCTCCTTGGTGTGGCCGTTAGCCTCGTGGTATACACAATACTTGTGTTGGTTCTTGGGTAATGCCTCTCCCATTATTTTTTGGGGACGAACGAATCCCGGGTCCTTTTTTATTTCCATGAGGACTTTNTGTAACATCAGTATTTAGAGGGGTGAAGCTATAGTCACTATACCTCTTGTGAACCCGGGGATTGGTTATCGCTTGGACTTCAGGTTTTTTCTCCTTTTTCTTCTTGATTTCCTTTTGGGCCGAGATTGTTGCTTGCCGGGAGAGCCTGAGTTCCCTGAGATTTTCTTCTTGGTTGATGAACTCCTCTGCTTTGTCCATGAACTCCTGAAGATTGTCTAGCTGCTTTTTGGCCAACTCCGTCATTAGAGCTCCACCACAATGGATTCCTCGGAATAAGGTTGCAAAGGCCATCTCATCTGTGACATTATCGAAGAATAATTTCTCTTGATTGAATTTCATGATGTAGCTTTTCAGAGATTCCTCCTTGCCTTGGATCAATGTCAGTAAATGACCTGAGGACTTTTTACGCTTCCTTCCCGCGAAGAATTGGATTAGAAACTTTTCCTCAAGTTTGTGAAACTATCTATAGAGCTTGGGGGTAGTTTTCCAAACCAATCTCGGGCATTTCCTCCTAAAGTTAGGGGGAAGGCTCAACAAGCCACCTCATTGGAGGTGCTGCGGAGATCCAGATGGGCCTGGTACTGGCCCAAATGCTCTGTTGGATCTTCTTTGCTAGTAAAAAGTGGGATATTAGGTACTTTGAATTTGTCGGAAAGACACATAGCTACAATCTTCTAGGTGAAGGGTGAAGCTACCTTGTAGCAGGTTGTCTACCACTAAGGCTTTGCCTCTACCATTATGAGAGGTTTCTTGTATAAGGTTGCATTTTTTCTCCAATGCGGCCACCACTTTCCTTAGTTTCTTCACACTGGATTTGGTCTCCAACGCTTTCGCTCTTGGTTTGATGGCTCAGGGTCACCTTCCTCGTTCTCATCCAGATAGTTGTGGCTACTGTGTTCTTTGTCATTTCCTGTTTGTAGTCGTAAAGCAGCTTTGTTGTAGAGCCTCCATGTCCTTCTGCATCTGGGCAATCGTGGCTTGTAACGCAGCAACCTCCTAGGCCCTGTGAGGAGGGGCTTCAGTATTGAGGGCTCCTTGAGGAGGAACTTCAATATCCAAGGTTCCTAGATGAGCTTCGGCATTCTGTCTCAAACAGGTATTCACCATTACAAATTTTTTTTAATGAAAACAATATTAAATTATTCCCACAGATGGCGCCAAACTGTTAGAACAGTTTCCGGCTTGGTGAATACTCCAAATTGTGATGAGTCCAGAAGCTATCTTGGTGGATGTGATCTGTAAAGAAAGCAAAGAAAAGATCAAAGGAACTTGTCAGAGTTAGCCGGCGGGAGGTAGCTCCGATGCCTAAGTTAGTGAGGCAAAGATTCAATATAATTCCAATATTCAAGAGTTTTGAGTATATGAAATTGTCTACCTTTTATTTCTCCATGCCGGGCTTTATATATACTTCTTCCTTCAATTGGAGCTTCCCTTTTTTCCGTAATTGAGGATTCTTAGGGATCTTCAACATTAATTCAATAATTTTCCGTTGTTCCCATTTAGCAACTGGAGATCCTCATTAATTCAGTGATCTTCTGTTGTTCCCATTCCATAATTGAAGATCCTCATTAATTCGGTGATCTTCCATTACTCCCATGATTTGGGTCTTTATTTTTGAAATATCCGAGATATGACTCTCTCCCAAGATATTTGAAGTCAGGGATGTAATTTAGGTTTCCTGAAACACCTGAGATCTGGGATGCGGCCCCTGTCTCCTCAGCTTTGAAATCAGCACAACTCCGAGATTCACTCATAGCAAATCTCAAGCTCATCAGTCCTGAAATGGGCTTGATAGCTAGTCTATCGACTGTTTGCTCTCCGTTCAATTCCCATCTTCATAACCCATTGAAAATCGCATCCTGGCCTAGCCCATATTTCTTTTTCTCTCCCACGTAGCCTCATTCTTGTTTGTTCTGTGCGTTTTCTTCTCCATTTGCTCTCATCTCATTGTTCATATGCTCTCATCTATGCGTTTTCTTCTTTTTGAATTTTTTTTATGTAAATATACCCGTTAAGAAAAGACAAATTTTTAAAAATATGACCGTTAGGAAATTGAAATTTTTTAAAAAAAAAATATATATGACCATTAGAATAAGATAAATATTGAAAAATATAATCGTTAGGAAACATAAATATTAAAAAATATAAATGTTAGAAAAAGAATGAATAAATCTTTAAAGAATAATATTTAAATGAAATAGTGAAAGCGAATAATTGAAGTGATGAGGCTGCTGAAGATTCTTTAAAAATATAGATAATTAAAATAGAAAAAAAAAAAAAAAAGCCAAAATAACTAATAAAATTTGAAGATGCTAGTATAAATAACGGGCACGGTCGGGAAGAATAAAAATTAGGAAACCTCTCTATTGGAATTTTAACAGTGACGATTAACTTTTATTTTTTTATTTTTTTTTATAAAGTATTGTTTATCTAAATGATGATTTACAGCCACATGATTCTTGTTGTATCCTTTCGATACAAAGCCCACACAAAACACGAACCCTTCAGTCTAGTCATTTCAACGGGTTTTTTTTTTCTTTTTTTCTGTTTTGGGAAAACTTCTCCTAAACGTGTTCTCTCAAGCACAAAAGATTAAAAGCAGTATGATGAGTTCTATTGCTGTTTACTTTTATAAAAGCATTAGCTCAAAAAGTATTTAAAATAATTTGACTAATCTTTATAGCAAAAAATGCTTTAAATTTGGTTAAATAAAATGCTTAAAAATTTGTTTAACTGCTATAGTGCCTAACAAATTTATTGGGCATTGTAGCTCAACAAATCCTTAACTATAATAATAATAATAACAATCTTGTTCTCTTTTTTTCTTGGAAACAGAAAAAGTAGATAAAAAAAATAATATTTTAAATAGAAAAGTAAAAGTTAATAACTAAATGTTGAGCCGGGTTTAAGTGTTTTGAAAAAGTGGATAGTTAAAACAGAAAAATGTATTTTTTAACTAAATATTTGTTAAGCCGAATGTGAATGCTTTAACATTCTCATTTTGGATCACCGTTCTTGTGCCGTCTATGGATACGTCTTGTCTAATTTCCTTAATTGGTAGTCAATTATTTTAGTGTTTGTATTAATAATCAGTGTGGGAGGAGTAGATTAGTGTGAGAGACTATCTCTCACGACCGTATAAATAAAATTTGTGTGATTTTGGACTACCCATGTTTTAGATCTAGTATGCTCGGAGCAGATCTTTTCTTTAACCAGTATTCTATATGGGTGAGTGGAAGGTGAAGTCATAAATATGTTTTCTTTTTTTCTATGACTGTATAAGTTCATAGCGTTGTGCTATAGTTATCTGCGCTTTATGTTACTGATGGTAGCTAAAGCTCATGATTTGTAAGAGCTTTTTGCTCATGACTTATTATCAATGAATTATGGAAGATTCACACTCAAAAAAAAAAAAAAAGGTTTAAATTTCAAACTTTTGTTTTGATACTATATTGACTCATTAATTATCTAAAAAAATTAAACTAATTAAAAATAGTAAATTTAAATATTAGGAAAAGAAAGAATTTTGCTTATGAGCCGATTCAAGCGGTTAAGAGATAAGCCTCTATGCAGGTTAATATGAAAATCGCCACTTCCAATTGTCTAGAGCACAAACAATCTCTAATTTTGATTTTACGAACTCTTTATGCATATTTATACTAGCTGATGTGTAGTGTTTTAAGTAAACTTTTAAGTGAAGAGTAGCATAACTCTTTTATATATGAAAGATCCATTAACAAAAACAAAAGCAAGAATATAAATGATTATTATCACAATGTAGAGTAATCACAACCCTACTTCACCTCCTATTGAAAAATGAACCCCTGTTGGCTTAACTCTTTTAAGATTAACTTGACACAGCTATTACAAAGCCCCTCTTTGTGATCCCTCTTATGGGGAGGCCACTACAAGAAAACAGGGACTTTTCGTCGAGACGAGAGGGACAAGGCATAAAATTTGCGAGCTTTACTTTTCAACGTTAAAAGACGACAACCAATTTTTTTCTCGTCATCTTCTCAGCCAAGACGTGATATAAAGGACTTCTCGTCGTTTTTAACAAAAAACGTAACTTAGCGCCATTTGTTTATAAACGACGTAAGTCTGCCTCTGTCTCGTCGTTGGGAACAAATGAAGGAAAAAAAAAACGACGAAAAGTCCTGTTGTCTTGTAGTGGATAGTTATCTTGAATTTGGGGTTTATCCTTCGATAAAAGGTAAGAGTCATCTCCTATTCTATGTCCGTTGAATTCTCATATTTATAAACGTGTGAGTGGTTTAATAAAATAAAACAGAATATTAATCATAATTTTGTGTTGAAAAAGGTTTAGTCCTCTAAAATTTAAAAGTCTAAAATTTATAGTAATTTAAAGTCACCTAAACATCTAATGCCGGTTATGTGTTTTTGTGACAACATTTTGCGAACTACCTACGATATTGATTGATATCAATAATCATTTGTGCGGGAACAAGGTAACCTCCAATGCTATAAATTTCTTCTAATGAAGTGATCAATGGGCTGATGTCTTGCGAAAGCCACTGTACTATCCGGTTTACCTCGACTGGCTCCTCCATCTCAACGTACCTTACCGTTAGATTGCGGGAGTGGTGTAAGAGCATCAAACTCAACTTCAAGAAGCAGTGAAACCATCTCAAATTAGTTGAGAAGTTGGTCTCTTGATTGTGCAGGAAGAAAGGACCCCCCGACCTCATCTCATGAATCTGTTTAGGCAACCAATCGGTATCAGTAGATTCGGACAGCTTTCCCATTACCTTGTTGAAGCTGCTATCTTCCAGCACAAGTGCTGCCTGATTATCGTCATATACACTATAGGCAGCAACACCGGTAAGCCCTCGAGAAGTCCTATCAAATCTTCGCCCTGAGGCCAGTAAGCGCTAGCCATGATCTGGCAGTTAGCTCGCACCTTGATCCCTCGGGGCAAGTTTATCTCCATTTGTATGCCAAACTATGTTCTTTCTGGTATTTTTTCGTACCATATAAGAAGCAAGAAAGTTATCTGCGTTGTGATCCTGCGAAAGCCCTAAGGCAAAATCTCGCTAGAAGGAGAAAGCCACGAAAAATTATCAGTCGTAACAGAGAACCGCCTACATTATTAATTTAACATTAGTTTGAGCTACAGCAGATCGATGTTTGTACGGACAGAAGTAAGCAAGAAAAAGAGAGTATGAGCAAGAGAAAAAGCCATTGCCAAAAGAAATTTGGCCTCATACAAATACAACGAGTGTTGTTAAGATGGGTGTAAAATACGAGTACTACGCCTCCTAGTATAATACATTGTAGTCAAGCAAACCCATCCTTGTGTGAACCATTGGACTTTCATCTTCACGCTTGAAGCCATACTTCCTCAAAAAAAAAAAATAAAAAAAAAAAACCCTATTGATCTATAGCACCTTTACCAGTGATAGCAGCCGTGCACAATGATCAATGCCCTTGATTCACAGATGAAATGCTTTGCGCCCCATTTGAAGGGATCTTCTTGTAAGCTACCGTAAGCACTATGGATTATTTGAAAGAGTAAATATTACACACACATCCTGGGACTGGAATGATAGTCATTCAGTTTACGGACACATAATACGATTTTTATAGGCCATCACGCCTAAACCACAATAAATTTGTCTTTTTTTTTTTTGTAAAAACAATCTGATCCGAGCCTACGCCCGGCTGAATGAACTGTCACTCTCAGCCTTGGGCGTGGAATCATCGCTCTTAATTGTGCTCGCGAAAAGTCCGTGATGCAGGTATAGTGTCGAAGACGTTACTATAACGTCGATTCAGAAGTTTAGCACTAAACCATAAATACAGTATGCAAAAAAATGTAAAATATAATTCAATAATAAAATAAAATTAATTTTTTAATAATACAACGTCAAAAAATACTATCTTATTGCCTAAGATTCAAAATATTGTTTATGTTCCAATCCAGACTATAATTTTTTTCATTCTACCGGTACGTATATATATCATCAACCAAAAAACTTTACTCCTTCTAATTGTGAAACCTCAGAATGACTGAAGACGAAATGAAATTAAATAATTGCAGTTCAAGCAAAATCTCCGACCAAACAACTTACCTTAATTGTGGAACTCAAATGACCTGAAGAACACAAATGACAAAATGAAAGTTCAAATACATGGCCAGTTCAGATCAAAATAGTCTCCGAGTCAACGCCATCGGAAGTCTCCTTCGGCTGTCACCAACGGTAATTAGCGTTCGTTACTAACCTTTTTAAGATGTATCAAGTAATAATTGTTAAATTTTTAATTGTATACAATATCCTCTTTTAAATACTAACAATTATTAATAGTACCTCTCAAAACGAAATTAACTTAATCAAATAAAAAAAAATTTAAATAAAACTAACTACAAATAAAAATAAAAAATAACTTTTTTAATAATAATATTAAAAAAAAGAAACACTACCTCCTAATTGGAATTCAAATTTTAAAAATTATAATATCCTTTGTTTATAAAAAATTATTTAACAATAAATTACAGATATTATTATGTATTAATTATTATATTATTATATTATATTATTATTATTATTATTATGCATTATTATAGTTCAATCCAACTTATAAGGGCCGTAAAAAAAAACCTAAAACTAATTTTTTATGAAAAAAAACAACAAACCAAAAACAAAAAGAATTAAGAAGATTTTTTTTTTTTTTCTCTTTTTCCGAATTTCGTAAGGACAGGACAATTTGATCTCATCGGGTCAGGTGCTTTCTTGTGCCCTGTTTTTGTCTAAACCGTATACTTGAATTGGTGCGATTGTCAGGGACCTTGTCCTTCATTTACAGCAGAACTTCAAAAGATCATCACGAATGCATGGCAGTGCTGTGGCAACATGAATTTTGCGTTGTTGCTTACTTACAAAGGAAGCTGTGAGAAAGCTACAGATGGGGTGCAGGAGAAGTTGGGAAGTGGGCTTTGGTGTTTTTTCAATTTTTTGTTTTTTTTTTTCTGAAATACAATGAAGCGAATAGGGGAGGGGACAAACTTAAAAAGATGGGCCCCCAGCCCAAACAATAAAGGCCCCTAACCAAACCTATTCAGTGTAGGTAAAGAAACAAATTAAAGGGAATGTCTCAAATTGAGACGGCCCTAATTAGTTCTTCGAAAAATCCAAGAAAGGGTCTCAAACCTAACTTCCGGGTTTTTCTGTCCTTTGGCAGTCCAATGAAGGTTAAACCACTTCGTCCAAGACAGAGAGAGAGAGAGAGAGTTCCCAGACTGACAGTAAATGTGAGTTGGGTCAAACCCATTATCAAAATCCTGGTTCTACAGAATTAGATTCTGAGACGAGGATCACGTGGTTGTTGCCATGCGGAGCAGACATTTGCAGGAGGTGCGGAAAGCAAAAGTAAGAAAATATCAAAAAAAAATTGACACCTCATAAAACTCCTCTTTCTTTATCTCAAATATGGTCAAATTCACTCCTTTCTGAGTCTTCTATCAACTAATTCGTGACCTGTTGACTCAATTGTGACTTCGTCTTAACTGTCTCTTTCCCAACTCTCATCTCAAAACTTCTAAAAAAAATGAATCTCAGAGAGTCAAATTTAAAGTCACAGCTTCGATCGCTACACGTATCAGTGGAGTCAGACTAAAAGGCAGCATAATCTTTTCCGCATGGTGGCAAAAGCATGATGCATAGAAGGCTAACGTGACCTGAGTTGTCTCCTAATCCTCAAAACAGAGCAGCATCAACAGTGGCGAGAGCGTTGGCTAAGCTAAGCTGCTTAACTTGCGTTTTGAACTCAAAAACTTAAAAAGAAGAAGAGCGATGTGTGCTGGTGTTATGTGTAATAGCCGTGGTTAACCGTGTAGAGGTAGTTTGTAGTAAGCCTATAAGTAAACCGTGTAAGTCCTTGAGTAAGGTATCCGTAATTCTTAGGTTGGTTTTTTTTAAATTTGTAGGTAATTAATTGATATCA
>FXXK01001587.1:92182-105056 GCA_900184695.1 Betula pendula | reverse complement strand
CTTATGGTTTAAGAAAAGGACGAGAATATCAAATACTGAGTTAAATTAATTCAGGCGGGATTTCAGCAGGAGAGGCGCGCTTCTTTCTCTCTCAGTTTTTGAGACTTGCGCTGGATGACGTATTCAGCATGCTCCCTGCAGGTTACGACATATGTGGAGTGCTGTGGAGTCATCTCTTATCTTTAGCTCTGTTTCAACAAGAATTAGCTCTGTTTCAATATCCTCAAGAAGGCCGGCTTGCATCTCTACCTTCGAAGCAGCAGGACAGCAGGTTATTATACGACGTAGACGACGACGCTGCTGTCCCAGCTCGACGACCACCGCCTGATCAACCCCGACTTTGCCTTTCTCCCACCTTCACGAGTTTGGGTAAATTTTCTTAACAAATTTAATTGTTTCCATGTTGATACGTACGGAGGCTATAATGTGGACTTTGCCTTTTGGATTTAGCCTTTTGGTTTTGGACTAATTACGTCTCTCTTTCATTAAGGGCCATGGGTTACAGTTTAATTTCTTTGGTAGCTTTGGGCAAATGCCCCCCCTGATCACCTCCCCAAACTTCCCCTTACTCTTGGTAAAAATTTTCCGGATATCTTATTTGCCCATCCTCAACCACGCATCAGGGGAATTTTTTTTTTAAGAGCACTGGGATTCACGGCTCACACTCACGCCGGCGTGATTTTCTTTCTCACCGTCACTGTTTGAGTTTCAGGCTTTTAGGAGATTTTTAGTTTAGATGCAGTTGAAGAAGGAAGGTAGAAGATGACCCAATACGCACCGTTTTAACAAATGTCTTTTGTTGTCTTAAAAAAAACTGAAAAACGCTGCCGTATTGTATGAAACACTTAAAAACAAAAAACAAGGAGATAAAAGAATAAGCTTTTACGTAAGCAATTGATCATGTATGACCTTTCTTTTTTATTTTTTTTTTTTTTTTATGTTTTTAGCAGGAATGACGTTGTTTTCTTTTTTTTTTCTTTTTTTTTTTCTTATGAATGAAACATTAATCCTATATTGTTTCTTCTATGTGTGATAAACTACTATAAATAACCATATTGTATCTTGTCTTTAAACCATGTGTTTTATTAAAACTAATTCCCTAATTTTGTACACATATATATTTTGAATTATATCAATAAATATTCACACAAAAATTTCTAGGGTATTCTTGTGGTTTTTGTATCGTAAGCCAGAATTCTTTTTTTGTTTTGTTTGTGATATATTGTTTGATTTTGGTGTATTCA
This sequence comes from Betula pendula, assembly GCA_900184695.1. NCBI lineage: Eukaryota > Viridiplantae > Streptophyta > Magnoliopsida > Fagales > Betulaceae > Betula > Betula pendula. Next base: position 103,812 of record FXXK01001587.1, on the reverse strand, counting down.
AAAGAATTATATCTGTTTTTACTTGCACAAGCTAGCAGAGTTATTTTGGTATATTCCCAGTTTTTGGAATTCGAATTTTTGAGAGCCCCAAAATGAAGGAAATTGGAATGGCGGAAGGGGGTTCCGATTCCTTCCATCTTTATTGTCTCTTATTGTTGTCTATATCATTGGGCATCCCAACGACCATTACTCACAGTCATTGGGCCCGGAACGGCCTGGCCAATATCCGCAGGTGGGTTGGGGCTTACACCAGGCAGAGGGGAAAGGATAATTGTTCAGGGGCATCCACATCCAGCAAGATCAGCCTCATCTTTGTGAGGTTCAAGTTAATTAAGTTTTGGATTAGCGGAAATTGGTCAGATGCGAAACCCAAACACAGGATGTATTTGTGATTGTTATTATTGTGTAACAGACATCAAAATGAGATGATTCATATGTCTTGTTTATTGGATAATGGAGCTGTTACTTATGCGGGTAGGCCTGCGCCGAACATTCTAGGCACAACATTTCTATTGATGGTATCTTTTTTAATATTATCTCATTTAAATCTTCTTGGCTAATTTAATTAATTCGTGTACAAATAGAACATCGATGTAAAGGTGGTTGCATTTGTTTATCATCTTGTGACGATGTTTTTGCATTTGTGTATAGGGGGACATTGTAGATAAAGATGACGCACAAGTGGGAGATAAAGGCGGGGGAGAGGGACCAGGTGATTCAACATTCTTCGTGTGGTAAGGACGATGTAAAAAAGTAATAAATTAATATGTATTTTGTGATGTTGTACATGTGCAGGAATGAAATATGAAGATTAAAAGGGGATTAGTAGTGAGGCAATCTATTATATATGATCGTATGTATATTATGGTTATCTTGTAGTAAAACAATTTAATGTTATTTTGCTCTTCATTCTGTTCAGAATATTAATTTTTATTGTCAATGTCATTTTATGATCCCCCTAACAACAACTTAAAAAGAATTCTTACAAATTCTATTCTAATAAATTATATACAACATGTACGCATATTTGTCACCAGATGTGAAAATCTGTGGGACCAAGTAAATAAAAATGATTAAATCGAGCCTAATGTGTTGGATGATTATCATTAATAGCTTTACTTTTTTGTCATAATTTGACTGTCGGAAAGGAAGAAAAAATAATAATAACACGTGCTCTCTTGCAAGATATATAAATTGATTAATTAAAAAAAAAATTCTATAGTGGACCTAGGTGATCAGATGGTTCTAATTGCGGGGAATGGAGCAATCATCTGTATGGTATAGAGTGTAGCAAAGATGAAGTAGAATTACACACCTTTTTCCATTATTCTCCACCATACTTCTCCCCCCTGTCAAATTGAGCACCAATAACGAGATGCATATATATGGATATATGTCCTCTTGCATAATATATATGGAAATATTTTGATAATATAGAGGTGTTATGTATATATGCTATCAGAAGTCTAATAGGCACTCGTGGTCCATCTCCAACCTTGGCTAAATTGTACACATAATTAATTAGCCCAGTTTAATTAGACAACGGATGCAGCTGGCGCAAAGTGTATCAAAGTTTGATTCGTCAGGTTTGCAGCATTAATAGTTGAATATCCTTGGCTTTGTTTGGGGTTGGGCTTAGTTGAACTTAAAATTTTATCTGGGCTCTTGTGTTATGAAGGGCTGAAAGCAATTTAGAAAGTGACATTAATTGTGGAGTTCAATCTTTGTTGTTAGAAATCACGAGGCTTTCTTGGAGGTATATTATCATGATTTTGGCATAGTTATATGGTTTGGAGGGTCGGTTTTGTTATGGTAGGCATAGTTTTCTTATTTAATTATGTGACTTAGGTATATCATAGGTTGATGCTTTCTCTAAATATTCTTATGGTGTGTATTCATTTAGTAAACATAGATTAGTACTTGCTTCTTCATATTGTGATGCTATTAGTTTAAATGCATGTGTATCCAAACTTTGATTTCATCAGGTTATTTAATAATTTAGTTGATTTCCTTAGCTTTTTTGGGTCTGACAGGTTGAAAATACAAATTTTATCCTTTAAAAATCTATGTGTTGTGGAAGGGCTGAATCAATTGAGAAGTGAATTAATGTGGAGTTCAATTTTGGTTGTAGAATCATGAGGCTTTTGGAGATATATTGTCATGATTGTTGGCGATCAATTTATTGTTCGGTCGGTGTTGTTATGGTTGGCATAGTTTTGGTTATTTAATTATGTGGGACTCTTCTTACATAAAATACTGAAATCTGCACATTGAACTTGGAGAAGTTGAAAGAGGATCAATTTGTTACTTGATTATTTTTGTTAAGACGCCAATTGATTTTGATGTTTCGTTATTGGTTGAGGTTCTTGGAAGACATTTCTGAATTGATTTTCTTATTGTATTATGTGCCCGGTATTATGTTGCATTTTGAGCAAATAATGTTAACTTTAATTGTAGGACTAGTTGAGGAAGTATCATACTTGTTTTGATGTTAATACTTGATATTTAATTTTTGAGTTTATGTTTCGGTTATTGTCACATTTCTGAATTGATTTCCTTATTAGTATTATGTGTCCAGTAGTTTATGTTGCATTTTTGAGCAAATTGATGTTAACTTTACATTGGTAGTATTAGTTGTGAAGTATCATACTTGTTTTGATGTTAAATACTTAGTTTAATTTTTTATCCAAATGATCTAATTAACAGCATAAAACATTAAACACAATTTTTTGGACACTACTTGTTCCTGGATTTGACTGACTATATTTTTTATTCTAATTAATCTTTTTTTTTTTTTTTACAGGGAGATATGGTGTGTTTACATATTTTTTTGGTCACCACTTGTATGGGCTTAGATTTGAAATTCAGTTCAAGGGTAGAGAACGCTTTAGTAATTTTGTGACAGTACACTTTGTCTTACTTTAAATTTTTTTATAATTTTGTTGAATGTATTTTGCATTCAATGTCCTTGTTAACCTGCAGTAAAAAGGACGTTGCACACTACTTTTTTTTTTTTTTTTTTTGAAAGGCACACTACGTTTTCTGCTTTCAAAATTCACGTCCTTTATAAAATGACATTATTTTCGAAATTTTTATAAAAAATTGTAATTTTATATTATTTCTATATACACATTTTAAAGCTAAAATCTCCTTATAAATCTTAAATAGACTTCAAAATACTGCATACACATTTCAAGCTAAATACAACAAAAGAGGCAACAATACATATTTCTACCTTTCCTGTACATACATGTCTTACAACACTCTGGCATACACTATACAACACTTAGCAAATATGTCTTCAGCATTTGAATGCAAAATACATTCAACAAAATTATTAAAAAAATTTAAAGTAAGACAAAGTGTACTGTCACAAAAATTACTAAAGCGTTCTCTACCCTTGAACTGAATTTCAAATCTAAGCCCATACAAGTGGTGGACCAAAAAATATGAAACACACCATATCTCCCTGTAAAAAAAAAAAAAAGATTAATTAGAATAAAAAATATAAGTCAGTCAAATCCAGGAACAAGTAGTGTCCAAAAAATTGTGTTTAATCGTTTTATGCTGTTAATTAGATCATTTGGATAAAAAATTAAACTAAGTATTTAACATCAAAACAAATATAATTATTTTTTTAAAACTCAAAATTTAACTACCAATTTATTTTTATATGCCCTAACACATTAATCTATTCAATTTATTCTCGACTATAATCGGTAATCATTAGGATAGTAATTATAAAATTTTTTTCTAAGTAATAATATTACTCACAAATTTGCTAAATTTACTTTGACACGAGCTCGTGTAGGTTTATGTGTTTCATAACTTATTATAAGTAGTCATGTACAAAATGGAAAAAAAAAAGAAAAAAAAAAAGAAAAGCTTTAGTGGTCTGTATGTTGCTACAGTATGTACATATTATTTAGTGCAGAATATTGTGTGTGTGGCAGTGTGTATGTACATATTAGTTTAACATCGGTCATTGTTGAATTTTTTTGATAAGAGCCACTATAGGATTAATGTTTTACTCATAAAAAAAATAAAAATAAATAAAAAAATAAAAAAGACAAAACGGTCATTCCTCTACAAAAAAAAAGAAAAAAAAAAGGTGATCAATTGCTTACGTAAAAGCTTATTCTTGTACTCCTTGTTTTTGTTTTTTAAGTGTTTCATACAATACGGCAGCGTTTTTCAGTTTTTTTAAGACAACAAAAGACATTTGTTAAAACGGTGCGTATTTGGGTCATCTTCTACCTTCCTTCTTCAACTGCATCTATAAACTAAAAATCTCCTAAAAGCCTGAAACTCAAACGAGTGACGCGTGAGAAGAAAATCACGCCGGCGTGAGTGTGACCGTGAATCCCAGTGCTCTTAAAAAAAAAATTCAAACTGATGCGGTGGTTGGAGGATGGGCAAATAAGATATCCGGAAAAATTTTTACCAAGAGTAAGGGGAAGTTTGGGGAGGTGATGCAGGGGGGCATTTGGCCCAAAGCTACCAAAAAATTAAACTGTAACCCATGGCCCCTTAATGAAAGGAGAGACGTAATTAGTCCAAACCAAAAGGCTAAATCCAAAAGGCAAAGTCCACATTATAGCCTCCGTACGTATCAACATGGAAACATTAAATTTGTTAAGAAAATTTACCCAAACTCTCGTGGAAGGTGGGAGAAAGGCAAAGTCGGGGGTTGATCAGGCGGTGGTCGTCGAGCTGGACAAGCAGCGTCGTCGTCTACGTCGTATAAATAACCTTGCTTCCTGCTGCTTCGAAGGTAGAGATGCAAGCCGGCCTTCTTGAGGATATTGAAACAGAGCTAATTCTTGTTGAAACAGAGCTAAAGATAAGAGATGACTCCACAGCACTCCACATATGTCGTAACCTGCAGGGAGCATGCTGAATACGTCAATCCAGCGCAAGTCTCAAAAACTGAGAGAGAAAGAAGCGCGCTCTCCTGCTGAAATTCCCGCCTGAATTAATTTAACTCAGTATTTGATTATTCTCGTCCTTTTCTTAAACCATAAGAAGACGGAGGACAAGGCATAAAATTTGCGAGCTTTACTTTTCAACGTTAAAAGACGACAACCAATTTTTTTCTCGTCATCTTCTCAGCCAAGACGTGATATAAAGGACTTCTCGTCGTTTTTTAACAAAAGACGTAACTTAGCGCCATTTGTTTATAAACGACGTAAGTCTGCCTCTGTCTCGTCGTTGGGAACAAATGAAGGAAAAAAAAACGACGAAAAGTCCCTGTTTTCTTGTAGTGGCCTCCCCATAAGAGGATCACAAAGAGGGGCTTTGTAATAGCTGTGTCAAGTTAATCTTAAAAGAGTTAAGCCAACAGGGGTTCATTTTTCAATAAGGAGGTGAAGTAGGGTTGGATTACTCTACATTGTGATAATAATCATTTATATTCTTGCTTTTGTTTTTTGTTAATGGATCTTTCATATATAAAAAGAGTTATGCTACTCTTCACTTAAAAGTTTACTTAAAACACTACACATCAGCTAGTATAAAATATGCATAAAGAGGTTCGTAAAATCAAAATTAGAGATTGTTGTGCTCTAGACAATTGGAAGTGGCGATTTTCATATTAACCTGCATAGAGGTTATCTCTTAACCGCTTGAATCGGCTCATAAGCAAAATTCTTTTTTTCCTTATATTTAAATTTACTATTTTTAATTAGTTTAATTTTTTTTAGATAATTAATGAGTCAATATAGTATCAAACAAAAGTTTGAAATTTAAACCTTTTTTTTTTTTTTTGAGTGTGAATCTTCCATAATTCACTTGATAATAAGTCATGAGCAAAAGCTCTTACAAATCATGAGCTTTAGCTACCATCAGTAACATAAAGCGCAGATAAACTATAGGCACAACGCTATGAACTTATACAGTCATAGGAAAAAAAGAAACATATTTATGACTTCACCTTCCACTCACCCATATAGAATACTGGTTAAAGAAAAGATCTGCTCCGAGCATACTAGATCTAAAACGATGGGTAGTCCAAAATCACACAAATTTATTTATACGGTCGGTGAGAGATAGTCTCTCACACTAATCTACCTCCTCCCACACTGATTATTAATACAAACACAAAAATAATTGACTACCAATTAAGGAAATTAGACAGACGTATCCATAGACGGCACAAGAACGGGATCCAAAATGAGAATGTTTAAAGCATTCACATTCGGCTTAACAAATATTTAGTTAAAAACATACATTTTCTGTTTTAACTATCCACTTTTTTCAAAACACTTAAACCCGGCTCAACATTTAGTTATTAACTTTTACTTTTCTATTTAAATATTATTTTTTTTTTTATCTACTTTTTCTGTTCCAAGAAAAAAGAGAACAAGATTGTTATTATTATTATTATAGTTAAGGATTTGTTGAGCTTACAATGCCCATAAATTTGTTAGGCACTATAGCAGTTAAACAAATTTTTAAGATTTTATTTAACCAAATTTAAAGCATTTTTGCTATAAAGATAGTTCAATTATTTTAAATACTTTTTGAGCTAATGCTTTTATAAAAGTAAACAGCAATAGAACTCATCATTATCTTTTAATCTTTTTGTGCTTGAGGGAACACGTTTAGGAGAAGTTTTCCCAAAACAGAAAAAAAAAAAAAAAAAAAAAACCCGTTGAAATGACTAGACTGAAGGTTCGTGTTTTGTGGTGGGCTTGTGTATCGAAAGGATTACAACAAGAATCATGTGGCTGTAAATCATCATTAGATAAACAATACTTTATAAAAAAAATAAAAAATAAAAGTTAATCGTCACTGTTAAAATTCCAATAGAGAGGTTTCCTAATTTTTATTCTTCCCGACCGTGCCCGTTATTTATACTAGCATCTTCAAATTTTATTAGTTATTTTGGCTATTTTTTTTTTTCTATTTTTAATATCTATATTTTTAAAGAATCTTAAGCAGGCTCATCACTTTAATTATTCGCTTTCACTATTCATTTAAATATTATTCTTTAAAGATTTATTCATTCTTTTTCTAACATTTATATTTTTTAATTTTATGTTCCTAACGATTATATTTTTCATATTTATCTTATTCTAATGGTCATATATATTTTTTTTTTTAAAAAATTCAATTTCCTAACGGTCATATTTTTAAAAATTATTCTTTTCTTAACGGGTTATTTTACATAAAAAAAATTCAAAAAGGAAGAAAACGCATAGATTGAGAGCATATGAACAATGAGATGAGAGCAAATGGAGAAAGAAAACGCACAGAACAAACAAGAATGAGGCTACGTGGGAGAGAAAAAGAAATATGGGCTAGGCCAGGGATGCGATTTTCAATGGGTTATGAAGATGGGAATTGAACGGAGAGCAAACAGTCGATAGACTAGCTATCAAGCCCATTTCAGGACTGATGAGCTTGAATTTGCTATGAGTGAATCTCGGAGTTGTGCTGATTTCAAAGCTGAGGAGACAGGGGGCGCATCCTAGATCTCAGGTGTTTCAGGAAACCTAAATTACATCCCTGACTTCAAATATCTTGGGAGAGAGCATATTCGGATATTTCAAAAATAAAGACCCAAATCATGGGAGTAATGGAAGATCACCGAATTAATGAGATCTTCAATTATTGGAATGGGGAACAACAGAAGATCACTGAATTAATGAGGATCTCCAGTTGCTAAATGGGAACAACGGAAAATTATTGAATTAATGTTGAAGATCCCTAAGAATCCTCAATTACGGGAAAAAAGGGAAGCTCCAATGGAAGGAAGAAGTATATATAAAGCCGGCATGGAGAAATAAAAGGTAGACAATTTCATATACTCAAAACTCTTGAATATTGGAATTATATTGAATCTTTGCCTCACTAACTTAGGCATCGGAGCTACCTCCCGCCGGGCTAACTCTGACAAGTTCCTTTGATCTTTTCTTTGCTTTCTTTACAGATCACATCCACCAAGATAGCTTCTGGACTCATCACAATTTGGAGTATTCACCAAGCCGGAAACTGTTCTAACAGTTTGGCGCCCATCTGTGGGGAATGATTTAATATTGTTTTCATTAAAAATAATTTGTAATGGTGGGAATACCTGTTTGAGACAGAATGCCGAAGCTCCTCTCTAGGAACCTTGGATATTGAAGTTCCTCCTCAAGGAGCCCTCAATACTGAAGCCCCTCCTCACAGGGCCTAGGAGGTTGCTGCGTTACAAGCCACGATTGCCCAGATGCAGAAGGACATGGAGGCTCTACAACAAAGCTGCTTTTACGACTACAAACAGGAAATGACAAAGAACACAGTAGCCACAACTATCTGGATGAGAACGAGGAAGGTGACCCTGAGCCATCAAACCAAGAGCGAAGCGTTGGAACCAAAATCCAGTGTGAAGAAAACTAAGGAAAATGGGTGGCCGCATTGGAGAAAAAATGCAACCTTATACAAGAAACCTCTCATAATGGTAGGGCAAGACCTTAGTGGTAGACAACCTGCCTACAAGGTAGCTTCACCCTTCACCTAGAAGATTGTAGCTATGTGTCTTTCCGACAAATTCAAAGTACCTAATATCCCACTTTTTACTAGCAAAAGAAGATCCAACAGAGCATTTGGGCCAGTACCAGGCCATTTGGATCTCCGCAGCACCTCCAATGAGGTGGCTTGTTGAGCCTTCCCCTGACTTTAGGAGGAAATGGCCGAGATTGGTTTGGAAAACTACCCAGCTCTATAGATAGTTTCACAACTTGAGGAAAAGTTTCTTAATCCAATTCTCGCGGGGAAGGAAGCGTAAAAGTCCTCAGGTCATTTACTGACATTTGATCCAAGGCAAGGAGGAATCTCTGGAAAAGCTACATCATGGCAATCAATCAAGAGAAATTATTCTTCGATAATGTCACAGATGAGATGGCCTTTGCAACCTTATTCCGAGGAATCCATTGTGGTGGAGCTCTAATGACGGAGTTGGCCAAAAGCAGCTAGACAATCTTCAGGAGTCATGGACAAAGCAGAGGATTTCATCAACCAAGAAGAAATCTCAGGGACTCAGGCTCTCCCGGGCAAGCAACATCTCGGCCCAAAAGGAAATCAAGAAGAAAAAGGAGAAAAAACCTGAAGTCCAAGCGATAACCAATCCGGGTTCACAAGAGGTATAGTGACTATAGCTTAACCCTCTAATACCGATGGTACAGAATTCCCATGGAAATAAAAAAGGTCCCGGGATTCGTTCGTCCCAAAAAATAATTGTTAGACGGCATTACCCACAGAACCAACACAAGTATTTGTATACCACGAGCTAACGGCACACCAAGGAGGGATGCATAACCTAAGGTATGATTGAGAAGTTATACGAGAATGGGAGCTTGAAGTTCCTGTGCTCAGAGGTCACCAAGATCAGAACGGTGGTGTGCGTCGTAGCAACCAAAAAAAACTATACTCCTAAAAATACATGTAGTAGTGTCACAAGGATCGTTTTTCCCAGGAGAGTTATTTCAGCTAGTTTAGCTACGTGACAGGATTTGGGGGGGTTGAGTATAAACGAAAATAATATTGAAGAAAGAACTAAGGACAATTCATTTAAAGTATCAAAAAATCAAAGAACAAACCTTGGCGAGCAACCATCCACCATCGGAATTTTATAACCGATCATCGATGCAAGCATCATGAATTCAGTACTTCAATTACGTTGAATTATTCACCGTTGGAATATTATCCATATACTCTCCTTAAGTACAGCAGATTAATTCAAACGAAAACAAGACAGATCCATAAAAATACCCTTAACACTAAACAACCCGAAGACAAGCGCAAATGGTTATACAAATCTAAAATAGAACAACCTATAAGAATTAGAGTAGTCTGAATGAAGTATTAAACAACACCACATAGCGCAACGGGTTGGCTATAAACTATTTAATGCGAAAGTGTTATTCCTCAGATCATAATAATTTCTGACGCAGCGAATCATTTAAAATCTTAGTTGCTTCGCAAATAAAGATTCAAAATTACGGATTGTGATACTACTAATTCTAGCAAAAGTGATTGTAACGAAAAATAAAAAAATAAACTAGATACGCCTCGCTGAAAAGTAATTAAACTAAGACATCTCGGAAAATACCCTTACAGAAGCATATCCGATATCCTCAAAAGAATGAAATTCGCAACACTAAACCAACAAATTTAAGGCAATACTCCACAGTACTCTATAGATATACCTTAGGCTTCTGTTTCCTTCAAATCAAATGTAAATGTTTTAAGCAACCGAAGTCACGCCATGCTGAAATACTTAAAGGAATCAATAAGAAAAAAAAGAGAAGGGGAGGAAAAAGAGTTTTTTGTATTTTTATGAATTTCCACTTTCTCCAATCTCTCTTATACAATTATATACTGTACCCACTGATAAAAGCCTTTTCTTATAAGATTATTTACTTCCTAAATTACAATATCCAAATTTAATTAAGGAAATATTAAAAATAATTTGGTCCTAATGTAACTTATGGTTTTAGTGGTGTTTATCCAACTATAATTTCGTGACCAGCTTTGCTGGTTTCTGCCAGAATTAGGAATAGCATGCAAAGGAATGTTCAGAACCGTTCAACATCTCCGAAACTTCAACCGATTTGGTCGACCTTTGATTCAGCCAGTATCTCTCCAAATCTCTATATGAAAGTTTATATCTGTTTCTTGGTGTCCATGCACTTGAATCATCTTTTCAATCGAAGCTTGGATGAGAGGTTATTGTCCTAGATATACAGATAAACAAAAAAAAATAAAAAAAAAAAAAAAAGAGAAACCAAAAACGTGTAGTAGACCTGTCGAAACTGGTCCAGATTCGCCCGAATAGCTTATGTATTGCTTACAATGGCGTCCAATTGCATACCTTCAATCGAAACTAACAAGAATGAATGCAGTCTACATACTTACGTTGCACCAAAGGTAAAGTATAAAAAACTAAACATTAACGGGCGAGAAAATATGACATTTTGATTCTTTATCAACATGAGGACCAACAAAGATCGAAACTAAGAGCCTACGTCAATACCTACATGCCTCGGGACCACCTCCATACCTAGGCATAATTATCCGTGTGCCCATCTAAAGGACTCAGAATCCATAAACCAAATGGAGACAAATAATACACAAACAGCCACGATCGATGACAGACTAGGCTCGCACGACATATACAAAGACCACTACACGCTGGTAAGAATCTGATTGAGCGAAGATTATGAAGAGATATTCGAATTACCGAGAAAAACGCCATGGGTAAGAACCAATGATCGAGCGAAAGTCGGAAGCTACAATCATACAAGATTCCGCATATGTGCGTTCGAGAAAATTTGCATATTATGACAGTGCTGATTAGTAGTTCGGTACACTGAGAAAACGAGGGAGGTGAAGACCAACTCGGCGAGGAAAGCTTATGCTAGACCAAGTCGAACACATAACTGAATTGAAGAAAAAGGGATCTCATACTTGAATAAGACAGGTCTTACTTCCAGCAAATAGGAATATGGCAAAATCCCTCATCAATGGGGCTTCTCTGATTTGATGATATGCATGGACCGTAAATCGCACCCCACAGTCGATGCCTTTGGTTCGTCTCGATGAAGATCGGCACCCACATGTTCTCACTTAATACCTGACCACTCTCC
>FXXK01001587.1:64706-92157 GCA_900184695.1 Betula pendula | reverse complement strand
AGTTGCACTACGTACCCTTTAGTAAAAAGGGACGTAGTGCTACGTCCTTTCCCTTTTTACTAAAGGACGTAGTGCTACGTCCTTTCCCTTTTTACTAAAGGACGTAGTGCAACGTCCTTTAGTAAAAAGGACGTTGGCGCTCGTCCCTTGGTAAAGATGCTGGCGCGCGTCCCTACTAAACGACGTAATGTGAATTCGCGTCTTTTATTAGTTAAAGAGACGTGAATTCACATATGCCGACAGGCGCTTTAAAGACCCATTTCAAAAGTCGACAATAAAATGACGAGAACTGATTCTCGACTTTTATTACTGCTTTCTCGTCACTTAAAAAACGACGAGACTCCTGGATTATTTTGTAGTGAGGTGCTGGCAGCATTTTTTTCGGTTTCTTTGGTTGTCTATTCGAATTAGCTCAAGAATTTCATTTTGGAACAAGACTTGTAAGTTGTTTTTATGGCTTTTCTACACCCTTCCATTCTTTAAGATTGGAAGATTGCTGACATTTTATTGGATTCCATCAATATCATTCCCCCTTCTTCCTCTTGGAAGGCTAATAAAGTTTACGAAATTACAAATTTTTGCATCTATTATGTGATTTATATGTGATTTATTGAGCCACAGATAGAGATTATTCTGACAACATTTCCAACCCGCTTTACCATTATCCCACTTTTCCTATTTGGTACGAAAAAGATTCCCCTTTAGTTTGGTTTGTTTTTGTTTGTCCCGTGAATGTACTAAATTGTTTGACCCAAAAAAAAAAAAAAAAAAAAAGAAAAACACTTGGGAGGGTATATTGGTAAGTATAATCAATGAATTATATAACACCTGTGGTTTTCGCTTGTCTCCCACACATGACACAGCCTAAGCCTCCAATGGTTTCTCACATCTTCAGCTGAGTTTTCCTGCTTCTTTTTCTCTCTAATATTCCTTCACTCGTTCACCTTGGCCTTATTAACCAAAAAAAAAGAAAAGAAATAGTAATAAAAACAGAAAGCAAAAGAATTATGGAAGACAGCTCTCTCATCTTCTTAAGGATTGTGCTGGTTTTGTGCCTGCAAAGTTTGGGGAGGGCAAATGATGAGATGCATCCACTATCTCATATCAACATTCATAAAACCACTCTTGCCCTCCGTGACTCCGTCTCCATTAAAGCCACCCCACTCATTCTCGGCTTGAAGGTACCCCCATTTCATCTACATTGCCTTTTTTTTTTTTAGCCTCTTTCAAATTCTTTTTTTTTTTTTTGTTGGCTTTCTAATGTGATTGTCCTCTTTCCATTAATTCTGCATTTTCAGCTACCTATATGTATATTGGTTTATGGTATTTTATTACTTCATATAATGTCGTTGTTCATATAGTGATGCATGTACGCCAAGCACCAAAGGAAGCTAAAAGGAGAGCAAACTAATATGTGAGAGCATTTCTAATGAACTCTTCAAAGTTTCTTCAAATTTGAAGAGAAAAATGTATTTTTTTTCTATTTTATGTAGTCGCTTTTCAAAATCATTAAATAACAAACTCGCTAAATATTTTTCTACTTTAACTAAATATTTTTTTTATTCATTGAAGGACCCACCAACTTCAGTATTTTACTTATTTGGAGAGACTTTGATGAAAAAAAGAGAAAGAATAGTAAAGAGAATGAGAGTGGGAGTGAGCAAGAATATAAAAACAAAAAATTGAATGGTGAAAGAATTTTGTTCTCCATATATATTTGAAAAGAGATTTAACAAAAACTAATTTGTAGAAATTATAAAGAGTTTGGTGCAAGTGGGACATTGAAAATTTTTTTCAGTATTTGTAAAAACTTTTAAAATAAAGAGCTTGATGGGATGTTGGAAAGTGGTTTTACCCAATTTTTGGTGGACCTCTATAACCGTTTTACTATGCCTATTGAGTAAAAACGATGCATTTTTACTTTAAAAACAAAAAAATTAAAAAATAAAAATAACGATGCATTTTGTCTTCTTTGACAATCATACGCTTATTTCAAACAACTTTTGTGTTGTCAGAGATAATGATGAAAATGTCCGGTTGTGGACATGTTATTATGAGTACTTTGTTTTGTTTTCCGTCATTGCATGCACCACCACCACCATCATCATCATCATCATCATCATCATGAATAATTATATATATTACCATTCATGTTTACTTTATGTCAATCAAAAGTGATGTAATTTTTAAAATTATCATTAAATTTATTATCAATAATTATTGACTTTTGATTTATAAGTAATTTTAAAAGTTACATCACTTTTGGTTGACATGGAAGGTGACTTGTATCATTACTATATATATATATATATATTGAGAAATTTAGTTAGATCTCTCAAACTTTAGACTATTTTGACATGCTCCTTTAAACTTTATTTTCTTTCACTTTGGTACCCTGAATTTTAACTTCTCTCACTTTACCTTCTTTAGTCATGATTCACCGTTAAATCAATATTAAAATTTTCAAAATACTCTGTATTTTCTTTAACAAATTATATTATATATATATATATATATATATATATAAGTAACGGGTATTTGGAGAATTTTTGCACTCCTTCGTTAGTATTTTTTCGTAAACTCCTAACGGATAAAATGTAAGTGATAGACATTAGAAGTTCAAAATACTAAAGTGAGAGAAAATAAATTAAAAAAGAAATGTCAAAACGGCATAAAATTCAAAGGGTCTAACCGAAATTTTTCCAATTTTTTTTTCATCAATTTTTTTATTTATAAACATATGCAGAAATGTGCATTGGATATGAAACTTTAAAGATAATAGAATAAAAATTAGTTGAGTCTTGAAAAGAATCTTTAGACAAATTTCTTCCCAACAATATAACGTTGAATCTCAAATGAAAATTTTTTTTATAAATATATAATTAAAAAAATAAAACAATATATTATTTAAATTTAAATATTTAAATATAAAAATGCCTCATATAAAAATCTCCCTATGCCTCACAAATATATGAAGCTGACCCGGGACGTGATAATTAAGTATTATATAAATTGTCACGTTAATTTCTAAAGAATTTACAATAAAAAAAATTGTAATACTCCTAGAAATAGTCATAAAATTATCTATAGTGACCCCTTTTTAAGGATTTTTTTTAAAAAAAAAAAAAAAACTTTTTGTTTGGAAAGTATACATAGCCCCTTCAAACTATCACCACATTAATTGTCAATGTCCTCCTCAAACTATAAATTGTGTCAATATCTCCTTAAACTACAAAAAAATATCAATATCCCAAAATGACGAAAATACCTTTCATTATATATATATATATAATAACTATAAAAAAATTTAAAAAAAAAAAAAAAGAGGAGAAACCAAAGGGGTGGCTACATGATTTTTTTAATTTTTTTACAAGGCAATTCATGCCGACTTTCTCTGCTTCTCCTACGTTCAAGTATTATCCACTTCTCACTAACCAAAAAAAAAAGTATTCCACTTCTCCTCCTTATTACGTGAAGAAAATCTTAAACCCAAATGAAAATGAGAAAAAAAGAAGTCAAAGACGTACAGAAAGACACAGATAATTCTAGGAATCTAAAATGGCATCCAAATCCTTCACAATATTTTTGGTTGGCAAGCGAGGCCAGTTGTTCTTGGGTTACATGTACAAATTTCATGGTCACATGGAAAAAAATCTACACAAGTTACTTCTGGGAAAATCAAAAGGCCTGGGCCTTTCATAAGGATGTTGAATTCATGATGTAATTCTCGTCGAATCTAGATTAATTGGTCACATTCAAATATTTAAATATATACGGAGTTAAGTCTTTGATGTGGGTTTGTGTTTATATGATTACAGGGCGAGGACACTGAATGGGTGACTGTGAATCTTGTAAACCCAGATCCTTCTGAGGATGATTGGGTTGCACTTTTTTCTCCTGCAAACTTCAAGTAATCTACATCTCTAGCTTTAATCAGTTTGTATAGTCTAGCTAGTAGTTTTCTGTTCACAAATAAGATTGAATATAATCTGCAACTCAGTCAACAGCTTTTCAAGAACAGAGTTTTTCTTACCAAATAATGGAGATTAGAGTTGTGGGACTAAAGTTTCGAATTGGTAAATGTTGGAATTGGAAAATTTTTATGAAATATGACTTTGTAGTTCTTTTAATACGCTGTCCAACGCCATCAAGTTTTCTTCCATCCTATGTCGGAATCATAGGCTATGGCCATTTTATTAGGACTGGTCTGACTGAAAACTGACCTGCATCAATTGGCAGCTCATCAACCTGTGCACCAGTGAATGATGAAGTTAAGGAACCATTACTATGCACAAGCCCGATAAAGGTGTGTACATTGAATTGAAAAACTGAGATTTAATTAACAAATAAAATTGGTAAATTCCTGGGAGCTGGTTTTGCTTCTCTATCTTATGTCATGGTGAATATCTGTGTTGCAGTTCAAGTATGCAAATTTCTCCAGTTCAAAGTATGCAAAAACTGGCAAAGCTGTTTTGAAGTTCCAGTTGATCAATCAGCGGGCAGATTTCTCCTTTGCAGTTTTTTCAGGCGGTTTGTCAAATGTGTGTCCCTGGCTCTTTTGCTGTTCTTATGCTTCATAAATATGTTCACTTATCTTTGAACTGGACTTGTTAGTATTCTGTTTCTATACTCATTTCATGTTACTGCATCTCTTAACGTCCAGATCAACCAATTTTTCTTTATGTGTACTGATAAGTAATTATGTTACTGAATATTGCAGCCTAAACTAGTGGCAGTTTCAAATTTCATTTCATTTGCCAATCCAAAAGCACCTCTATACCCACGCCTAGCTCAAGGCAAATCTTGGGATGAAGTAAGTTTACCCAAATTAAAGATTCCTGTAAAATCTTGTGATGGATATTGGATATCAGGTCCCAACTCCTAAGCAATATGTTTGTCAAAGATAAATTTCTATTCTCAGTTTTTTTTTTTTTTCTTTTCTTTTTTGATCTTTTTAAGTTTTAAATCAGTATGTTTGCAAGGAGTAGTTGTACCGATAGAAAATAGAACGGCCTACTCTTGAAAACTTTAGTTCGAATTGAAATGGAACAAGACTTAGGGCAGAGCTCTCTGGCAGTCTTTAATGTGCTCCTTATACTGTCCAGTTTGAACTGATAAATACTCAATTCGAACTGAGACTACAAATCATGAAATTTTACCAAAAAAAATCCTAAAATTTTTTTGTCTAAATCCAAATTACATCTAAGTATTTACGGCATTGAATTAGCCAACACTAAATACCTAATACTTTTGATGTTATGCAGATGACAATAACCTGGACGAGTGGCTATGCAATAGATGAAGCTGTTCCATTAGTGGAATGGGGTATGAAGGGAGAAACTCAAACTCGATCCCCAGCTGGAACATTGACAGTTGATCAGAACAGCATGTGTGGTATTATTCATTTTATCTACCAATAATTTTACTCCACTGCATACTTTCCCTTATGAATTGCAAGTTGATCATACCATGACTATATATGTTGTTAGAAACGTTTGACAGTTAGTAATTTGCTTATTTTCAAATGGGTAAGTTTTTTGTTTTCAAAGCGTGACCTCTGGCCACTATAAGCATAGGTTTTTACAGCCTAGATTTGATTGCATAATGATAGTTCAATTAAAGGGGTTTGCAGGGCTATTGCATAATGAGAGTTCCTTGTAACTCTGCAGGTTCACCTGCACGGACCGTAGGTTGGCGTGATCAGGGTTTTATACACACAAGTTTCTTAAAACATTTGTGGCCAAACTCTGTGTATGTTTTTAATTGCATTTTCTTGACATAAAAGTTTCCTCAAGTGTTGATGATATGTTGACCGTTGTTATAATGGTATTTCAGGTACACTTACAGGTTGGGTCATCTCTTGTCCAATGGTTCATGTATCCGGAGCAAAACCTATTCTTTCAAATCATCCCCATATCCTGGACAGGACTCACTACAACGTGTAATAATATTTGGTGACATGGGGAAGGTATTGTTGAGTAATGACGTATGAAATTTATATGTATTAAATATAAAAAGAATGAATTTAAATGGGAATTGAATGACGGAGATAATGTTCGAATTCATGAACTTTATTTTAATACTAGTTGAGTTTCTGTATTTTTCAGGCTGAGCATGATGGTTCAAATGAGTACAGTAATACTCAGCAAGGTGCACTGAATACTACCGACCAACTCATCAAGGACTTGAAAAACTATGACATAGTTTTCCATATAGGAGATATGACTTATTCAGATGGTTACATCTCACAATGGGATCAATTCACAGCACAGGTGGAGCCCATTGCATCAACTGTCCCATATATGGTTGCAAGGTTAGTGCAATTGTTCATTGTTTTTTTCCATCCATACATGAAAGTTACTTGATAATATTGGTTAAAGAATATTTTATGTGATCATCTTGCAGTGGCAATCATGAACGTGATTGGCCAGATTCAGGATCATACTATCAATATACAGATTCAGGTGGGGAATGCGGTGTGCTTGCTGAAACCATGTTCTATGTTCCTGCTGAGAACCGAGCTAAGTTCTGGTAAATTGCTCATATATTTTTCCAGTATCTTATATGTTTGTAGGAATGTTGAAACATTAGGATGAGACTTAGCAATGCAGATACATTGATGCAAATTGTTAAATTATCCACATGTGAGCTCAAACTCCATATTTATTTGAAATGGGGGGAAACTGTGAGTCATGGTTCGAGTTTAAAACATCTATTCTAATATCATGTTAAATCATTACGTATCTAAAAAAAAAAAAATTAATGTGAAAGGATAAAGACAATTTTAATCATTTAATTAATACATTAACATGAATAAACCTTATTTCTCAAGAATATACTGAGAGCATCCTTTGGAATTAGTACACAAAAGAAGGTAGATTACATATAGATGGTTCATCAAAAGAACCACTAACTCCACCCATACACCTTGGCATTGCACTTAGCTACAAACTAGGGTTGGTCACTCAGTGGCAATATTACTTGGTGTGTTAGATCACATCCTAAGCACCTATCAACAGTTTTTTTTCTTGGGGTGAGGTTTTGATTCCTACATTTTTGGGAGCAAAACCATCTCTTCATTTATGGTGTATTTGATATGTTTGAGATGTGCTAGCACAGAACTGGTAGGTTCTTTTGTGTTTGGTTAAACTGGTTAGAAGGGAGTTTAATTCATGTCATAACTTATCCATGAGATCATCTTGGTCTATTTTCCTAACATTCCTTTGTTTTTTTATCTAAGATTTGTGAAAATGTTAACGAAATGTGCAGGTATTCAACAGATTATGGCATGTTTCACTTTTGTATTGCTGACAGTGAGCATGATTGGAGGGAGGGAACAGAACAATACAAGTTCATTGAGCATTGCCTTGCATCAGTAGATAGACGAAAACAACCATGGTTGATTTTTGCTGCTCATCGTGTTCTTGGATATTCCTCCAATGAATGGTATGCTGAGCAGGGCTCATTTGAAGAGCCCATGGGAAGGGATAGCTTGCAGAATCTTTGGCAAAAGTACAGGGTGGACATCGCATTTTTCGGCCATGTCCATAACTATGAAAGGATATGCCCCATTTACCAGGTAAATGTCCATGTGCAGCTTTTGTCAAGCACACTTTGATATACAATTCACTACTAGCATCATTTGGTTGCATTGGTATAGTTTGAACAATGATATATGAAAATGCTCTTATGCAAAAGCCTCTTTCACAAGCAGCAGGATAATACTTTAAGCAATGCCCAACTGCATTGTTCAATTTGTTAGCCAGCTCTTACTTTAGCATTGTAGTCTTTCTATTTTGAATTTCAAACTGTGCAATACCAAGTTTGAGATGACTTTCATATAGGGCTAACAATTTTTGACACGATATATGAACCTAACACAAAATTAACGGGTTAAGGTTGATGAGTTTGACCTGTTTAATTAAATAGATTGGGTTAGAGTTGACTTAGATAGTCTTATACTCATGTCTCGATATGACCCAAACCCAACTCACAAACATGAATTGTGACCTGTACTTTCATGCCATATCTCTAATTGTTTTTTCTTTTTGTCAATGTTGGTGGTGTGTAGAATCAATGTGTCAATTCAGAGAAATCACATTATTCAGGCACCATGAATGGAACAATCCATATTGTCGTTGGAGGGGCAGGGAAAAGCTTATCACCATTCACCACAGCAATACCCAATTGGAGCATTTACAGAGACCATGACTTTGGCTTTGGCAAACTTACAGCATTCAATCACTCTTATCTCCTTTTCGAGTACAAAAAAAGCAGTGATGGAAAGGTATATGATTCCTTCACCATTTCAAGGGAATACAAAGATGTCTTGGCTTGTGTACATGACAGTTGTGCACCCACGACTCTGGCGGTTTGATCTATATCTTACAATTGTTTGAGGAAAACTTATGCATGGTGAAATTTGGCACCAGTATCAAACCTTTTGTTATTAAAGCAATGGAGGTTATTAAATCTTTTTTGTTAAAGCAAAAAAGTCTATGATTTTCACGTATTATAACAGTTCGTGTAGCTTTTATCATGGGGCAACTGCAACAATTAATTCAGTGCGACAGTGTTGGACTTGGATTGGGATTTCTTATGCAAGTGGTTGCTCGAATTGTGTGCAATTTGAGCAGCCTCACAAAAAGAGTGGCTACGGAATAAGGATTGAGATCTTTAATAATTGTGAGAGAGTTCATATAAGACCTACATGCCCAAATAAGTTTTGGGCTATAGATAAGCAATTGTGAGTAGGTGTGTACAGTAGGGCTATATATGCGGACAGGTATTAACCACAACTAACCGATATCCGCTACTAACCACTATCTACTATTTGCATATGTGAATACAGATGTGGTTAGCAAAAATCATTAACCACATATACAAGGCCGATAGCGATTTTAGGGTATGCGGATGTGGTTAATAACCACATCTACATACCCTTATATATTTTGTAATTTATGTTTATGTGATTAAAAAAATTGTTGGTTTGATGTTTAGATTTAGGAGTGTAAACGAACAAAGCTACCTGTGAGCTCGCTTGGGCTTGGCTCAATAAAGCTTGGCTCGCGCGCGACTCGATTATTAAATGAGTCATTCGTGAACACGGAAGTAGGCTCGATTATTAAACGATACATACTTGATTAAAATTTAACTCGACTCAAATAATGTTCGTGAACAGAATCGTATAAAGCTCGACTCGCTTGTTTGTTCGACTTGTATAATTAATTAATGTATATATATTAAGTAACACACTAACATTTATTATTTCGTTGTAATACTATATGCTATAATTTATAAGTATCTTAAATAACGTATGTTATATCTTAAATGTTAGAAACTTAGAAGTATATAATTAAATGTATAATTCTATAAATATTATACAATTTATAATAATAATGCTAAAAAAAAAATATTACTATGGGTATTTAAATAATGAACATTAGAATCAATTATGTGTTTGGACCATGGAATATACAAATTAAGCGATTAGTATTAGAATGAACAATGTATCTCTTATAATTACAAATTAAGTATTATTATTATAAGACCATATGATTATAAAATAATCTACCATTCATCTCCTTTACACCTTCAAAATGTTGGAAAAATCAACAGCTTTAAACACAGACTCTCCAATGTTCCATTGTTGAAACTAAATTTTAAAAAATCCATAGCATTAAATAAAATAATCAAACAATATTAAAGCCATATGTATTGAGTATTGAATTAAATGGTACGAGCCTAAGAAGATGAATGTTCTCAATTAGGCAAATAAAGAAAACAAATTAAAATGGAAAACAAAATTAAATACTAAGAAGATGGAAAGTCTTCAAGCATTTTATAATTATTCAATTACAAACTATTCTTTTTATAGTTTATTTACATTTTTTTTCTCTCCTATTTCTCTTTTCTTTGAAGAGTGATAAAAAAAAAAAAAAAAAAAAAACAAAAAAAAAAAAAAAATTGTTATTTACCAAATCTCACTCAATCAATTGCAATAATTAATAATTTTAGGCTAATTATATATAATATATCATTTATGAAATGATATGCAATGTGTTACTAAACATAAAATATATCATTAGTTAACATGAATATATCATAATATATAATATATTATACCTATTATAGCACCGTTTGGGTTTTATATATCATAATATATAATATATTATACCTATTATATCATTTACTACTTTTAACATTTATATATTATTTTAAAAGGACAGCAAGTGTTGTTGACTTCTTGTGGTTCTCGAAACAAAGGCTGGCAAAAATCATGAACAAGAAGACTAGAAGAGCAACCGGTAATTACAAAAAAGAAGAGCAACCCGTAATTAAGGGAGCTGAAAAACTACAGCGCTACAATATTACTTTACTATATTTATAATACCCCCCAATATTATATTTCTAAACCAAAAAACAATTGTAGTTGGCACCTACTTCAGTCTTTTTACTAACCTTATCTTCTGGAAATCCAGAAGGCTACTCTTAATGCACCACATGGACTTTGCATTCAAAGAGAACGTTACAAAGAGAGAGGGAGAGGGGGAGAGAGTTCAGGGGCTGAGTTGAGAGAGAAGAGGAAGTTTGTTGGTGGGTTTTCAGGGTTGGCGTTGGTGGCTACGCCACCGCGCGGTGGCCTCCTGCCACAGAGCACGTTGGACAGCCATCACGCGCGGTTGCAGGGCTTTGGATAGTGTTCTTGTGCCATTGGGCGGTTTCCAGCATCACACGTTAAAAAAAAGTTTCTTCTTCTTCTATGTAAGTCAAGTGCTCGATAAGACACCCAGCTCGCCCAGCAGATGAGCTCGAGCTCGAGCTCGATCTCGATCTCGCACAAGATTTCATTCTTGGCGAGTCGAGCCAAGCCCACCAGTTCACTACAAAAAAAAAAAAAAAAAAAAAAAAAAAAAAAAAACCGGACTTTCTCTACGCTTTTTTAACATCGCTTTAGGGCTTTAAAACGATGTTAAACTCTTTACCACGCTTCTTTAACATCGTTTTAAGGAGGATGTAAAAGTTGGAGTTGCAAAAATATTCTTACCACGCTTGGTAACAAGCGTGGTAAAAATTTTGCCACGCTTATGGACAAAAGCGTGGTAAAACTTTTACCACGCTTTTGTCCATAAGCATGGTAAAAGTTATACCACGCTTTAAGCAAAAGCGTGGTAAAAGTTTTACCCCGCTTATAGGAAAACGCGTGGTAAAACTTTTACCACGCTTCTAGGAAAAAGCGTGGTAAAAGTTTTACCTATTTTTACCACGCTTTTAGGTAAAAGCATGGCAAAATATTGACCTGTATATTTTTATGCAGCAAAATATTTGCTGCATAAAAATATACACCTGATTTACCAAAAACAATTAAAACACGTAAACACAACTCGATACAACAAACAATAAAACACAACCACAGAATACCTCAATAAACAAAATTACAATATTAATTACAATATCGTATAAAGTTCACAAACATAGAATGTTCAAAATACATCCAAAAAATTTCTGCTCAATCCCGATACTAGCTAACTTGTATCCCACGACCGTTAGGTAGCATTTCTCCCTGTATACCAAAATGGTTTGATCGGTTGTTCCTAATCATTGACGACCAAAGGTTTGCATACAAAGCGAGAGACGTTGCGTGACTGCGTGGTTGTAGAGAAATGAGAAGAGAATGAAAAATAAAGACTAAATAAAGACATTGTTTTTGCCAAAATGACATCATTTTTGCCAACCATCCACCAAAATGGTTAATAACCGTTCGTTTGTACAGACCTAATTGTGAGAAAATTCATATGAGGCCTACCTGCCCAACCACCTACTTGGGCAGAAGAGTCCCATATAGGGTAATTTTAACAACCCTCTCAAATTGAGTGCAATCCAAACATATAATTGTAGGGGTCCTCATCCGAAATGGAACTAGCATTGGACCAATATCAAAAGGTTCAACTGAAAATTTTGTTTAAGAAATCACGTTGTATGAATTAATATTGGAAACAAAAATAAAATCCAGGAAGAGTCTTTAAGTCTAAGAACCCATAACAATTTTGCTGGACCAAAGAAAGCGTTAAGAAGTTATAAATGTGAGGACATATCATATCAGTACGTCTTTGTACACGGCCAAAAAAGAAGGCTTACATAAAAATACAAGTATATAAACTAACCACCTGATTCAAACAAAAATTCTCTAGCTATGACAGCCATCAATAGATGTCTGATGCATAGGAGCCAGCTTCGTATCAAAGCACGAGTTTGGCTTGCCTCTAGTGAAAAAATCATGTTAAAAAAAAAAGTCAAAATTGCCTCTAGTGAAAAAAATAACTAGAATTTTCCCTCAATTTGTTTTTTCTTTTCACAGGAGATTTCCAGCAAGTTTTTCACTGGAGGACTATACTCGAACCACAAGTAATGGGAGCTTTTGGGAGAAAGAAGCACCCCTATGATCCCATACATAATATATTGCTTGCTGTATAGTACACAAAAGCCTATTTAAGGAAAAAAAAAAAAAATCTCCTATCACTATTATTGATAGTCACCATCAACTAACCATCTCCACATCAGAAGGCTTGTTTTCTTGATCAATTGATGAGCTAACAGATGCTAGAAGATCATCAATTTTTAGAGGAGAATGCCGAGCCATATACTGGAACATAACCTGCGAGTGTAAACTCCAAAAAGACACAAGAGTAAGCTTTGAAAATGTAAAGGCAGAAGAGAGAGAGAGTGGCGGAAACTAGCTTCTTGTGGGTCTTATATATCCGAGAGTTGATTTTAAAAAAAGACAGATAGGAGACAGATGGGAGAATACAAAATGGCATTTTCTTCATTTTTTCTTTTGGGGTTAGTAAAATATAGAAACTAGCTAATTGTACACAGGCATGCACATAAATATTCCACAACCCAAAGTAGCAGGATTGTGAGTACCAACTAACAATTACACGGGAGGATGAACAACTGAGGAACAACATCTCCTCCAATCCTGTCGTTAGACCATTTATTCAATGAGCAAACATGCTGAACATTCTTAAGGCAAGGATCTTTCTTTTTTCAATTTTTTGTTTTCATGACACTGCAAGGGCATAGGCAAGCTTAATAGGACAACGGCAGCATGACCTTCCCCTTACAGAAGTTCGGTCATAAGAAACTATGCCAACTCCTAAAAGGTGTTAAAACTACTGTTTTACAGCATTATTCCTTTTTCTTTGCACATTGTGAAACATTAGTTATCTATTTTGACTAGATACGCAATCTATAAGATGCATTAGGAGCCAAATCAGCTTTAGTAAGTGATAATGTCTACTATCTACTAACCTTGGAGTAACTATCTGCAAAAGCACGCGCTCGATTGGACTTGCCAAGATAATGTAAATCAGCCTTCTCAAGCTTCCCATCCACAAAACTCAATCCTCCATTACTGATAGCAAAACGCAGAAGATTTCCAGAACGCATCCCTGACTAAAAATTGGAGAAATTTAAGATACATAGAGTAAGGAATTGGCTTGTTAAACCAAAATAATAAGGAAAATCATATGAAGCAGGAATTGGCTTGTTAAACAAAAATAATGAAGAAAATCATATGGGGACTTGGCATCTTGCCACTGACCAAAATAACAATTCCCTCATGCATGGATGCATAAAATTTTCTAGCCTCTTTCTAGGATGCATTACAGCCATTTAGTATGTAAAGACAATCACTTGAATCAGTTGACAGCAATACTCCACATTATGCACCAAGTTGGCTAATCATCATCTTAAAGTCTAAAATAAACAAACCTTTTGCATAAAGTCCCCATCTAAGCAGCCAAATACCACAGGAGGTTCATCTGAGGTAGTCAAGTTCCCATTATCTTGTAGCTCCAAAACTACCTGATAAAAACAAATAAATAATCAGCTAATCACAACATACAGCTATATTTCATAATACATGTGTATAGATACATTCACAAGGTTTATGAAAACATTTAACTTCTCAAAAAGCTTTATGAACATAATCTAATGAATTTGGTTGGCCAAAATCTGCATTTCTCTCTAATATCTTCTCCAACCTAGGCTACAAGATCAAACTTTCAAAAGAACATTGATGTTCATCACCTAGCCCAATGGAATATTTCATTTTCAACAAAAGCTGTTTATCGAAGTCATCCACCAGACTGCAGGTACATAATACTCTATGATCATGAAGCATCAAATTAAAAATGACCAATAGATGCACCAACCCAAGTCAGAACTTTATTTAAATACATTTCATCAACAAAGTAATGGTATCAGTGATATCCATTTCAGCATGAAGCAATATCTGAGGGCAGGAGTAGAGCTCTTTTTCTTTGGTGGAAACATTCTAGCCAGTACATAATATGAAACATGCAATAGAAAAACTGTAGGGAAAACAATGTGAGGGGTTTACTACCAAAGGACAAAAAGATTACTAATTAATAAAGTGAATGCAGAATCAAGTTACACAGACCACTTCAAGGTGCAAGTTTTGGCCCATAAACTACTTAGCAAGAGGTATCATGATAAAAATCTGCCAAGAACACATTTTTAAACAAGATCCCGTGTTTGGC
This sequence comes from Betula pendula, assembly GCA_900184695.1. Lineage (NCBI taxonomy): Eukaryota > Viridiplantae > Streptophyta > Magnoliopsida > Fagales > Betulaceae > Betula > Betula pendula. The sequence continues at coordinate 77,593 of FXXK01001587.1, read as the reverse complement.
ATCCTGATACCGGGGTTCAAAGAATAATGCTTGGTGTCTATCTATTTCATCCACCTTTTTTTTTTAGCCCAAAAAAAAAATAGAGGAAAAAATAAATGAATTATCCAAATTCATTAATTGGGTGATATGCAACTCCTGTTTTTGCTTGTTTTTTAGGCTAAAAAAAAAAAATGAATGAAATAGATGGACACCAAGCATTACTCAGGTTCAAAACAAGAAGTCAACAATCCATGTCCAAGCCTCATAAGTTCTATCTAATAGTAATTAGATCGGACAGAGCTCAGTGACAAGATACCTGTTGTTGGCTTGGAACCTGTCCTTGACTATCTGTGTCAATGACATATTGGCTACAATTCTCGTCCTTCCAGACTAATGCTAGTGGTGTATTTCCAGTCTGATAATGTGCATGCCTAAGAAAAAAAGATTGGAGTTAGCAAGAGCATTAAAAAAATAAAAAAATAAAAACTTTTTGCGTAGTAGTTAACTAGCACAGCAAGATATGAACCCTCAACTCACCCACGACGTCATTAGGCCAAAAGGAATTGAATGCATCATAACTGATCAAATACAACATATAATTAAAGTAGGTTCAGCGATATGACAACCATGTACTAATACACTGTTGAAAATCGCACCGAGCAACAATAACAGACACATGCTGTAAAGTGACTGGAAATGTATAGATGTTAATATGTGCTCCCTTATGCACAGTTTGTTGTGCCCATATCATAAGGTCAAACGGGAAAGCAGTAAATGAAGACTGTCACAAGCAAAAAGAACACAATCATGGACACAGTTCAACAATTTGCACATCTCCACAATAAACCAGTGAAAAAAACATCAGCTTAACTCTCAATACCAATCCAGAATGAACCCCAATATGTAACTAAGTCCTAATGACACTACAAACGAGCATATACACCCAACCACTGCCCTAGGACTTCCTAATCCTAATCAAGCAGGTAACTCTTCAATTAAAGAAAGCCCAAACAAAGTTCACATTAGGACCCTGCAGAAGCATAGACTTATTCAACACACAAAATACATCAAATAAGTCCTAAGGTTTATGGCTAAATAAAACTCGGGCACTTCCAAAGATACAAACAACATCATAAAAGAACAACAGGCATCATTGACCTATAATTTTACTCATAAACCAATGCAACATTAGAAATTCAAAGCATATAACATTGGCCCGCCTATCAAGGAAAAGAGTCTTACTTGTTATAAAATAACAAACCGTCCTTCACATAAGGGACTGGTTCAGTATAAGCCGCAGACAAACCAGCCTGGTCACAATTGTACACTGGAACCAGACTAAACCTGTACCTATGATACTGTGAAGGTGGGTCAAAAGCACCAGTCTCCGCAAGCTTAGAGTTCAACCAAAAGAACCTGAACTCTGCTGCGCAGTCAGAGAGCGAGTAACCCCGCCAGCAAACCATGTCGATCACATAGTAAGTCTGATCCACCTGCAATCCAAAACCCCAATTTGATTACAAAACTTATCAATGAAAGAAAACGTTTAGTACATGTTCGAGTTTTAGGTGTAATGGAATCTATAACTTTGTTGATCCCAAGTTGTTCTTCCGTGTCATATCAAGGTCTAGTTAATATAACATTCTGGTAAAAGTTTTCTCCCAAATAGAGTCGGAAGAATTCCAATACAGTCTATTAAACTGAAGAAGTTAAAAATGCATGCGGGAATCACATGCTCTAAAAACATATCAAGATTCCTTGCATTTGGAGATCCTTGCAATGTCCTACCCCTTGCAATCAGGTAGGTAATTGTGAAAGGTCCTCGATGAGCCCACTTACTCAAGCAGGTGGCCGACCTGTTCGAGCATTTGCTCGAGCAGGTGGCCCCAATGCATGCGGGAATCACATGCTTTAAAAACATATCAAGATCCCTTGCATTTGGAGATCCCTGCAATGTCCTACCCCTTGCAATCAAGTAGGTAATTGTGAAAGGTCCTCGATGAGTCCACTTGCTCAAGCAAGGGGCTGACTTGCTCGAGCAAATGCTCGAGCAGGTGGCCCCATCGACGCCTCTTATAATTGCAAGGAATCCTCTCATCGCTCTAAGAACATGTATAAGTTTAGGATCCCTATCGCTCTAACAACCTATATCAGTTTAATAGACTAGTTTGGTGAAAAACTTTTTGAAATTAAATTCCCTTCTGTCATTAATGATAAGAAACTTCTTGCTCAGCAAGTACAATAGACTGAATAAACTGAGGAGGAGTATGACTCCAAACATAATTAAGAGACTGATTACTAGCTGCTTTCGCTAAACAATGAGCAGCAGAATTTGCCTCTCTCCGAATATGAGAGACTCGCCAAGAAGAGAAACTTTGGAGCAGAATACGAGTATCCTCGATTAAGAGACCATACCTACTCCAACACAAGTCATTATGGAGGATAGCCTGTACTATTTCTAAAGCATCCCCTTCAAAATGAATTTGCTGGATTCCAAGATCCTTGCACCAGGAGACAGTCTTCCAGAGTGCCTTGGCTTCCGCTACCGTGGGGTCAGTGATGGAGGTCACTGTAGCACATAAAGAGGCCAAAAAATCTCCAAACTCGTTACGAATAATGGCTCCCACGCCCATCTGTTTGTGTTGAAGGTCAATTGAAGCATCCCAGTTAGCTTTTAAAATGCCCGGAGCCGGTCTTTTCCATACTGTCCGCTCACGCTGGGGAGCCATCCTACGGGATTCAGGAGCTGACCCGACATTCTGAAACTCCCGCAAAGAAGACAAACACTGCTGAACCAGTTGTGATGGTGAAGATATAATTCCACCAAAAAGAATGGAATTTCGTCTGAGCCATATGCGTCGTACAATGCAGGCTGCCTCCTCCAACTCTTTGTCGGGCAGAAAGTCCATAAGCTGAGAGATTAAACTGAACCCATCACTGGCCACTATGGATGATTTTTGAATTTTTCTACTGTACTCCATCCAAACGGCCCTTGCTGAATCACACATCCATAAAATATGAACCGTAGACTCAGGACACTGGCCACACAACGGGCATAAGGGATCAGACAAGACTTTCCGTTTGAACAAATTATCCTTGTGGGGGAGAGAATCTGTGCAGACGCGCCAAAGGAAATGTTGGATCACTCCCGGTACATTTAGGTGCCATAACTTGTGCCAGACTGCCTGTTGCTGTGAAAAAGTGGAGCATTCTCCTTGATTCTGGAAGAGACGCTCCTTTGCAAGGTGATAGGCACTTTTAACAGAGTACCTCCCATTTTTAGTGCCATTCCAAACCAACCGGTCAGGTTGTCCAGAGGGGCTTAGGACCAAACTGCTGATACGAGAGGCCTCCTCCGGGGTGAAAACCTCCTGGATAAGGGTATAATCCCACCATCTTGTGACTGGATCTATAAGAGTGCTAACTCGAGCATCTGGGGGGAGAAAACGCCTGGGAGTCTGAACGGAATAAGAGATGGGGCTAGGGAGCCATTTGTCATCCCAGATCTTGATAGAGTCACCATTCCCTACACGCCAAACCAGCCCCTCTTGGAGAAGATCACGAGATTTGAAAATACTCCTCCATGCAAACGAAGGTCGGGTCCCCAACTGTGCTTCCAGAAACGAAAGATTTGGATAATATTTTTCCTTTAAAAATTGAGCTGCTAGGGAATCTTGATGATGAAGGAGTCGCCAGCCCTGCTTGGCTAACATAGCCATGTTGAAACATTCCAATTCTCGAAAACCCAAACCGCCGAGGGATTTGGAACGCCCCATTCGCTCCCAACTCATCCAAACCATTTTCGAATCATTTTCCTTATGCCCCAAAAGAAACGGCTCATGAGAAAATTCAACTCTTTACACAAAGATTTTGGTAGCAGGAAAATACTCATACTATATGTAGGAATAGCTTGAATAACCGCTTTGAGTAGCAATTCCTTACCACATTGTGACAAGAATTTTTCCTTCCACCCAGACAGCTTCATCTTGACCCTCCCCATAATTCCCGCAAAAGAACGTTTTTTATTCCGCCCTACGATCGCCGGGAGTCCCAAATATTTTTCATAACATCGGGAAGAAGCATTACCAGTGATGGAAAAGATATGTGCTCTAAAAGCCCTCCCTGTATTGCGGCTGAAAAATATGGAAGTCTTGTCTTTGTTAAGCATCTGGCCCGAGGCTCGTTCATAAATTTCCAAAAGGGTGTGTACATTGCACCACTCCATAAAGTTGGCCCTGCAAAAGAGGAGGCTGTCATCTGCAAAAAAGAGGTGGCTCAACCGAGAGCCCCCCCTAGCAATAGGTAAACCAGTGAGGCGCCCTTCCCTCTCCGCTTTGGTAATAAGAGAGCTCAAACCCTCCGCACATAGAAGGAAGAGATACGGGGATAGAGGATCACCTTGACGAAGACCACGGGTAGGGATAATACGTCCTTGGGGGGACCCGTTAATCAGTATTGAATAGGAGACCGAACGAACACAAGCCATTATTAAATGAATCCACCGTTCCGCGAACCCCAACTTTCGCATGATAGCTTCCAAGTACTCCCATTCCACTCTGTCATAGGCCTTACTCATGTCGAGTTTAAGCGCCATATACCCCTTACGCCCCGACATCCGGGTATCCATGGTATGTAAAGCCTCGTAAGCCACTAGCACATTATCAGAAATCAAACGACCCGGAACGAAAGCACTCTGATGCTTAGAGATTATGCTTGGGAGTACCACCTTCAACCTGTTGGTTAAAACCTTGGCAATAAACTTATAGAAAACATTGCATAAGCTTATAGGCCGGAAATCGGTAACTTTAGTAGCGGGCTGGACTTTGGGTATAAGAACAATGTGAGTAGCATTTACTTCTGGGTCAAGATAACCAGAATTCAGAAATTGGAGAACTGCATTCCGGACAGTAGCACCCACAGTAGCCCAATGGTTATGGTAGAAACTTGCTGAGAAGCCGTCCGGTCCGGGTGCCTTCAGAGGATGCATTTGTGCCAAAACATGGTCCACCTCTTCCGGAGTAAAATCCCTTAACAGGGAAGAATTCATTTCTGCAGAGACACGGCCTTCCACTGCTGCAAGGCTATCCTCTATACCCGTAGGTTGTGAAGAAGAAAACAGGGACTGAAAATAGCGGGTAAAGGCTGTATCAATCTCCTCTGGTTCTGACCAAACTTGCCCTGCTCCGTCAGTGATGCTATCAATCTGGTTGATCCTCCTTCGATGACTTGCCCAAGAGTGAAAAAATTTGGTATTACGGTCCCCCTGCCGATACCAGTTTCTTTTAGCTCTCTGTTTCCATTTTAAATCCTCCATATCTAGCAAGTGTTCTATCTCCCCTTGGAGGGATTTGATAGCAGCAATATTACCCGGGCCTTCATTTTTTTGCAGAACAGCTAACAGTTTGGTTTTTTCGGTAAGGAGTTTACCTGCACGACGGTATTTTGCCAAACTCCATCGGGAAAGAGCTTGTTGGCAATTTGCCAATTTTTTCCCGGCGTCCAGCATGGCATCACCATCCAACCCGTCATTTCGCCAAGAGGAGAAAACAATAGACTCGCATTCAGCGTCAATATTCCAGCTTGCTTCATATTTAAACTGCCGTTGCCTGTGACGTCTTCCAACGTGAAGAGCGAAGTTGACCAAAATCGGTTTGTGATCCGAAGTACGAGCAGGTAGAACTGATACTCCCACCTCCTGAAAAATATTACACCAGTCCTTATTTGCAGTCGCACGATCCAGCCTTTCTTGCATAAAATGCCCCCCTTCCTGGCAATTATTCCACGTATATTTGGGACCTGTGAAACCCAAATCATTTAGCTCGCAGTCCTCTAGAGTTGAACTGAACCGTTGCATCTGGGACACACTTCGTGGAGCTCCACCTTGCTTCTCTGATTGTGTAGTGATCTCATTAAAATCCCCCACGCAGAGCCATGGAATGGGATTGAACGATTTCAGGTGAGTAAGAAGACGCCAGGATTCCTCCCGATGTACACGATCTGGATGACCGTAAAAGCCAGTGAACTTCCAAAGTTTCCCGCCAGGCAACAGCTTGATGGAGGCACTAATGTGACGACGAGAAAAATTCTGAATCTCAGCTTCCCTTTCAAACTTCCACAGGAAAGCCGGCCCACCACTCCGACCAATAGGATCGATAGCTAAACATCCATCGAAACCGATAGTAGAACGTATCTCCTGCACAGAATGTTGTCCGATTTTTGTTTCCATCAGGAACAAAAACCTGGGTTGCTTTTCCTTTACCATTAGGCAAAGGTCCTGAATTGTCCGAGGGTTCCCAAGCCCTCGGCAGTTCCAACTGAGGAGACTCATTGGGATTGGCGGGGCTGTGAGACAGCCTCCGCCAAAACTAGGACTTTGAGTGCCTCGTCACCCTGGTATCCCCGACCTCTTTTATAAGGAAGACCATCTGATGTATCGGTAGTCTCCTCTGTAAATGACCTTTTCCCCACAGAAGACTTCACTGGTCCTCGTTTGCGCCCATGGACACCCACTGTACGAGCTTTCCTCTTCCAGCTTCTCACCGATAAGCGATCCTTCTCCTGGCCCTTTGATGGAGAAGATGAGTTACCTGCCTCCGTAGATACACTAAGTCCCCTGCTCGGCATAGCCCGAAATTCAAAGGGAGCAGCCTGCTGGGCTTGTGAGCCCACGGGATTTGCTTGGCTTCTTGGGGGGCCCACCAGATGAGAAATAGAGGGCCTAGGTTCGCCTTCCAGCCCAGTAAAAAAACCTTGCGAAGGGGCCACCTCAGCTGAGAAAACTTGATTGGTAACCGTTACTTCTTTAATAGTAAGCGGGAACTGTGGAGCCTCCAAAACTAGTGTATCCGTAATTGGAACGTTAGGGGAGAAGGGAAGGTTTCCAGTCTGGATAACCGTTTCCGAAAACGGATCATTCCTCATAAAGGACTGAGGATCTGTTTCGGATGAAATGCGAACGGATGCACTCCCAACAAGGGAAACCCCTTTATTGCTGACTTGATTGCTGTTTGATGGAGACCCGGAATTAATGCTTCGGACGTTACCAGAGTCATTCTCACCGGAAAATTCAGCAGCTTCCTTTCCACCACCCGAGGAAAGCCCCACCGTCGAAGAGGGTAAGCCCCCACCTCCATGGACTTTCTGACCACGCTCCTTCGTAGATCGCCCCAAAGAATTCCTAGGGACATCTGCACGCAACCACACACCCCACTGGGCGCCGTCGCCATTGTCATTACGTCTCACCCCTTGACGGGCCGGACATCCGTGACGTGCATGGAGAATACGGCCACAAGAGAAACAGAAAATGGGTAACTTTTCATACTTAAAGGACACCCAAGTTGATTTGCCATCTAGAAGGAGGGCACGCCCCCTTTCCAACGGTTTGGTCAGATCCAGAAGAACCCGAACGCGAAGACAACGTCCCCACCCGCCTCCATCGCCGGCCACATCGACATCTACCACTTCCCCCAACGACGCACCTATCTTCTGACCCACCCCCTTATTCATACAAATTAGGGGCATGTCGTGTACCTGGATCCAGAAAGGGGATGTGGAAAATTCAATCTGTGAAGGGGGAATGCTCCCATCAAACTCAATGAGCACCAATAGGTGACGATCATAAAGCCAAGGACGGCCCGACAAAACTCTTCGCTTATCATTCCATTCTGAGAATTCAAAAAGCCAAATATGCTCTTGAATCTCCTTGAAAGTCACTCTTCCCACCGGCCGCCACAAACGCGTGAGCAAGGATTGAAAGGCTTCCTTATTGACTCGTTTCTCCGTCCCAATCCTCCCCACAAGGCACCGAGATCCCTTTTCCTTCAAAACCGCAACCTCTCCATCAGAGATAGAGATCCCCCTCTTTTCGCCCTCAGAGAGGGATAAACGTCCCCAAATATCCTCTAACGCTCCTGCCATTCCTGGAGATGAACAACAGTCGGCAGGATACACCCCAAAGGACTTACTGGAACCGCATCAACAGATGCACCACACCCCTAGTTTCTTAGAGAAAGAAAACGCTCGGGAGCGGACTTTTGACTAGTTTGGTGAAAAACTTTGTCCTAACATTGTTGACTCCGATTCGATATGAATTATTCTGACATGTTATATTAAGGTCTCACATTTTGAACTAAGGCCTAACACAACTTTCCGACACGATACATTAAGGTCTAGGAAAAATGAATGGTAATCCTAATGCATATACCTCGTGAAAGATGCAGTCCAATATGGTGTATGATTGGGCAGAGCCTGAAGCGTCTCTGGTCCTAGCTCCGTTAGGTAGAGCAGACGGGAAACGGTGCAGCATCGAACCGTTTCGTAATCTACTAACTGTCGTACCATTAGACGAAATGACGAAGCATCGCTTCCCAGCAGGCCTCGCAAATGCATACCTATAAACAATAAATAAATAACAATTAAGGAATAAAAAATTAATTAATTAATTGGAAATGACAAAGAAAGAGAATGAGAACCAGTCTTGAGTGAGTTGATCAGGGACGTCGATCATCCACTCGGGAAGCATCAGCTGCCTAGCGAACCATTTCCGAGCTTGGGCACCTTTCAGCTTCGAGGCCTCGCGAACATCGAGCTCACTCGGCGACGCTACTTGCTCAGGTTCGGGCTCGAGTGCGGTTTCGGGCTCGGGTTCGGGTTCAGGCTCGGACGTGGGGTCGGAGTGCGGGGGCTGGAGGTAGAGGAGGGTGGAGGCTAAGCAGCGGGCGTGGTGCTGGGCGTCGAGGCGATTCTGTGCTTGGCGCTGCAGGGAGAGTTCCCTGCGCCTCTGCTGATCGGAGATCGTCGGTCGTTTGAACGGACGGCGGAGATCGTGGGGCGCCATGGTCTAGCTTCGTCCACCTTCTCTTCTACGGAATTGGCCGCCTTGCCTTTGCTAACAATTTTATGCATTGAAAAGAGGGAACCGTCATCGTTTAGCCTTTTCAATTTTTTTTTGCCAAATTAACTATAGAGGCGAAATTATTGGCGTTAGGGGAAAGACTTAACGACTTTATTCATTTAAACCCAATTGCGGAATATGTTTTGTTGGAGTGCGTGTTTGAAACGCAAAAAATATTTGTTTTTAAATTTCATGTAAAATTATGTATTTTTAAAATAGAAATTCTAGTTGTCTAATTTTTTTCTCTAATTTTGTCCAACTTTACATATGTAGACAAAGATAAGCCTTATAAATACAAAAAAAAAACTCTTTTAAAAAAAAAAAAAAAGTCACATATGCAGAGTTTGGACAACAAGCATTTCTCTTTTTAAAAAAACATGATTTTAAAAACTAAATTGCGATTTCATCAAATGTTTAAATGCCATTTTAAAAATCGAATTTTCAAATCGAGCATTTCAAAATCGCATATTTTGAAATCACAAACTCAAACGAACTTTTAGAGTGCTTTTGGAAATGCAATTTCGCAGAAGTGTAATTTAAAACCAAATCCTAAAAAGTATGTTGTTTGGGAGTATGTTTTAAATAAAAAAAATGTGATTGAAAATGTAGAAAAAAAAAAAAAAAAACTACGTTTTCAAATTGCATGCAAGAGGATGCATTTTTAAAAACGCACTATTTTAAAAACTAAACTATGATTTTAAAGGTTAAACCTCAATTTTACCAAACGCTTAATTATATTTTTAAATCGTACATTTTAAAATTGTAAGTTGTTTAATTGCACTTTTTGAAACTATAAACCCAAACGAACTAGTGATTTCACTCATTTTTGCAATTAGCTCTATGGGGTTCAATTTGTGATTGATAACTCTTTGGGGCAAGTAAAAAAGTCTTTGAATGCTTTTTTCATTAGAAAATTACGAGATCTGTTACTATGACACAGTAGCATCAATCATATTACAAGTATCACTTACAATAAAATAAAAAATTGAAAGGGTTCTTAAGCTATCCCTTATGCAAAATGAGTGTCTGTCACTCTCAATGGTCATAGGGTAGTTCAGTCACGTTTAGGACAGCCAAAGATGATAATCGAACCACCCCTTATGATCATTCGGTGTAGCCGAACCACCCTAAAAGTCAGTGGCGGAGCCAGGAATGTTACCAAGGTGGGACGGAAGCGGAACTAATTAATCATAATATAATGACAATTTTTTTTTCTTTTTTATACTATTTTTTATTATAATATATGAAAGTATAGTAATTACAATTCAAAATATAAATTATAACATATATATGTATAAATAAAAACATAACTATCAAACTTCATAAATATATGTCAAATTAATATATCAATTCACATGTAGGTATTAATACAAAAGACAATAGATTCACTAAAAATACAAATACAAAGTGTCTAAAATTGTACCCTACGTGATTTTAGAGACACAAAATCATCAAGTATTACATCTGAACTGACGCTCTCAAAATTTCATTCTCAATGTAGATAACTAAATTATTTGCAAGAAACTCATCCTCCATTTTGTTACGAAGTTTTGTTTTAAGAACTTTCATAATGCTCGCTCAGTAGTTGCCGTAGACACTGGAAGAGTCAAAACAAGACGAATCAATCTATCAATAAGATAGTATGTCTTTGATTTTCCTGTCTCTATCAATCCTTGACATAGTTCCGCAATGGAAGACAAGTTTTTTAATTTCTGATGATTAAGCACATCAAGTTTAAAATGCATCAACTGGAATCTCAAGCAAATTTTCTCCTGCTCAGAAAAATCAAGAGAATAGTACTTCTCTGCAAGACTAGATATATCATCAGCGTTAAAAGATTTATAAGAGTCGCTTGGATTCAGCTTTGAATCTGGTGTTACATAATTGGATCTGGTTTTACACACTAGCGAAATCCGTCGAGATTTTGGACGAACGTTAATAATAGATATTTATTTATTATTTTTGCATACTACATTTAGAGAGCTCTCAAAACATTTTTATACTACAAAGAGTTTAAATCAGTGAAACCACATTCACTATTTTTACATTTTCCCTTATTTTTCTACCAAAATTACTCACATAATTGTTTTTCTTAAATAGGCGATTTTGTTACACCACGGAAAAAGAAACATATTTTATAAATTTATTATTACAAAAGTTTTATCCATTGATCTATTCGTTTTCAAATTTAAACAAATTCATTTTTACAACTTTGCAACTCTCTGATAACGACATTTTTTTTTTACTTTTTTTTTTTTTAACGTTACTGTCTTAAATTTTTTTTTTCAATTTTTTAAAAAAAAAAACTTGAAGGGGGGGCGCTCACCCCTACAGAGCCCCCCCTATATCCGCCATTGCTAAAAGTCATTAGGTGGTTGCAGTGACAAAACCAAGAATTTATCTTTAAAGGGGTGGAACTAAAATAAATTATAATGACAAGATAATTTTTTTTGTCCTCTTTTTATATTTATGTTTATATTATATTAAAAAATAAATAAACACAATTCAAAATAAAATTAAAATATTTTATAACACAATATACATATTACAAAAATTATTTTTGTCAGATTTTGTAAATGCGTGTCAATACTCATATAATATTAGTGAGGTAACATGTAAGAGCTACTACAAAAAGAAACAAAAATAAAGTGCTTAAAATTACAGCTTACACACTTTTAAAAAATTAAAATCCCCAAGTAGTGACTCAATAAAGAATGTCTCATTAAAAGGAACAAATAATAATTCAATAAAAATAACTTAAAAAAAAAAAATAAAAAGAGAAGACCATGGAGTAGCAAAAAGATTCTGAATTTTGTTCGTATCCCAAAGACACAATTTTAAGCACAAGAAATAGTTTAATGGGTCACCTCCAACAATGTTTTTAAATTCATTCTTATTTCTCATTTATATTATTTTGCTTCTTTTTTTTTTTTTAAATCAGTTTTTTTTTTTTTTTGACCTTTCTGTGTGTTTCGTAGAGAGAGAAACAGAGAGGGGAAGAGAAGAAAGCAAAGAGAAAGAAAGAAAAACAATTGAAGAAGGAAAGAAAGAGTAAGAATTAAGGTAGAGATATTAGCATCTTAGTATTTTCTAAAATACATCCCTCTATTAGTTTTTGTCAATTTACATTAGAATTTTGTTATGAATGTCTTAACCCTAAAGAGTACAGGCAGCCACCAAATAAGGAAGTATAAGTCCTTTAAGTATTAGTAGTCATTGGGTCAATAAAGAGAATTGTTTTCTCTTAGTTATTTCCATGTTGGGTCAGATTCGGATTTGTTTTCCAAATTGAGTCCGATTCTATTTAATTTACCTAGTCCAAGTCTAGCTTGGTTTTCCAAGCACAAGTCTATTTTGTATTTCTTGTTATAGTCGGCTAAGTGTACTCTATATAAAGGAAGGAATATCAATGAAGCAGTAAGCAAATTTATATCTCAAATACTACCTCTTAAATTCCTAGGGTTATCGTTTATCAGTCACGATAGGCAAGAAAAAGAAGATCGATCAAGCTTCTTTTCCTGTCGAGAGAAGAATTACAAGGTCTCTCACCCATTCTCATAACAATTTGGTATCAAAGCCAAGTTCCTCTATGGCGGATCCAAGAATTGATCGATTAGAGCAGCAACTATCTAACCTGGGAAACATACTGGAAAACATGATGAAGACGATGGATGTCACCAATTCCAAAGTCGACAACTTGTGCTCCAAAGAAAACAACGGCGGGTCTGGGGAATGCTCAAATACAAGGAACAAAGGCAAGGAACACAGTTGGGCATTCAATTCTGCCACACCCAAGTTCGCAAAACTGGATTTCCCAAGGTATGACGGAGATGAAGATCCCACGAGCTGGATCTACCGTGTGGAGCAGTTCTTCGACTATCAACAAACCAGTGAAGAGGAGAAGATTTCATTAGCAGCATACCACTTGGAGGGAGCAGCCCAGATGTGGTACCAACTCTTCAAGGAAAGTGAAGAATTGATGTCATGGGAAACTCTAAAATCAGGGCTGTACGTC